>CABEEJ010003493.1:0-25995 GCA_901482245.1 Timema douglasi | reverse complement strand
CATTAAAAACAAATAACTAAATAGTAAGCAGTAACATTATGCAAAAAATAGATCAGAATATTGTAAGTTTAAATAATATAAGTAGAACCTCTATATGATAAATTATTGATATGGGACATCCTTAAATAACTCTATGAGTTTAGCTTTCCTTTTATGATAAAAGTCAAATTCGACAAATCTAGAATTGGCGCTATAGATACAACGACCTATAGGGCTCGTCTTATAAGAGCTATCGAGAAAAAATAATTTAGGATTACGAGAAGCCCGATAATAATAATAATAATAATAATAATAATAATAATAATAATAATAATAATAATAATAATAATAATAATATAGCACGTGGTAGGCTCGACTTCACTTAACGTTCAGGTAACCTGAAAATTCGCCCCCTGGATAAAGATATACGTTAAGTGTACGTTAAATTAACTATATCGTGATGGCTTCCATTTAAAAGCACGAAGAGCATCTTTAGGTTAGGTTACACGAACATTAAATTGATCATAATCAAGGCATAAACAATCTTTTAACTGTTGTACACACAACTTTAACATAATAGCTCAAAAGTATTAAGCCTTTAGTAGTAAAACTTCCATATAAATACGTTGAAATTATTTAGATAATACCCGCCTCGGTGGCGTAGTTGGCTAACGCACTAGTCGTGTTGAGCTCGACTGCTGAGGACGGGGAGATCGAGGTTCGAATCTCGGTCGGGTGAACTGGGGGTGGCTTTTCCTAAATGGTTTTCCACCCTCCCTCCACGAAAATGCGGGTTCACTTCCTCTAATTCAACCTTACCAATTCCCAATCAATTAGCGTAATTAATACTTAAAGCGTATAACCCGAACGGGTAGTGAGACGTGGTGCTAAATAATAATAATAATATTTAGATAATAATGGAAATATTTGATACTGTGGGAATCTACAAAGTATTTATTTTCAATTCAGAGGACTTAATAGTTTTCCAAAAAGAAAAGAAAATATTCAAATTACGTCAAACTGGTAGACATAGCCTTGATATCCAGTACTTTCTCAGTATATGAATACTGTGTTGTTCTAGGCACAACGGGGAATCAAATCAAGGTCCCTTAAGACATGTAATCGACATTGTTCGCCGTCAAATATCGACGAATGTTGTTAGCTAAAAACTAGCTCGAAATGTGTGCTCTAATTATGCCCATAGCAAGACTATTACAAAATGTTGTAACACTCATAGAATTGAAAAGGTATGTGTGTGGGGAGGGGGGCTGAATAGTGTGGGGGTGGGGGTTCACCTTCATAAGAAGAAAAAAAAGACAAACCCGCCACCCACCCCACTTGACAACTGTCCAAATGACCTGACCTTATACGAGGTCCGTTTCATATTATCTCAACGGTGTTGCCAGACGCAACTTCTTAAATTCCTCTCAGGGAAAATAAAAGAAGGTATTCGTCCCCGATATTCAGCGACATTCCCTGAAATAATATTTGTATCCCTAGCTTATTAATCCTTTATTTGTACAAAAAAAAAATATTAATGCAATTTGAAAGAAAATACATTATTCAGAAAAATACCTTTCCATCACAAGAATCTCTTCTTCAAGATAATCAAAGTTCTGTCAAAATAAATTTTGTCTTTCATACTTTTTTTTTATCATGTGACCTGGTGGTCTAAGGATAAGGTGTCGGACTTCTGCGCTAAGGTCTGGGGCTCAATCCTTGGTCTCAGCACAGATCTATCTGATCACCAAACCCTTCCTTCACCTCTGACAAGACATCTTGTGAATGTGGGGAATGACAGGCCTCCACCGTGGTTCGGATTCCACGTTAAGCTGTAGGTCCTCCATTTCATCNGGAATGCCAGGCCTCCACCGTGGTTCGGATTCCACGTTAAGCTGTAGGTCCTCCATTTCATCTCACAATCACCCTACCATTACACATTAGCGTAAGTGCGTATAACCCGAACGGGTAGTAAGACGCGGTGCTAATAATAATAATAATATTTTTTTAATCAGCACGTCTTACCATCTGTTCATGCTATACGCATATATGACAATTAGTCTAATGGGGTAGGGATGAGGTAGGAAGCGTTTTAGAGGTAATATACCCGCAGTTGCGTAGGGGATTAGGAAATTATTTTAATAGCACCGCGTCTTACTACCCGTTCGGGTTATAGGCCTACGCACTTACGCTAATGTGTAATGGTAGGGTGATTGTGAGATGAAATGGAGGACCTACAGTTTAACGTGGGATCCGAACCACGGTGGAGTCCTGGCATTCCTCACATTCACAAGATGTCTTGTCAGAGGTGAAGGAAGGGTTTGGTAATCAGATAAATCTGTACCTGGATCGAGGATTGAACCCCGGACCCCGGCACAAAAGTCCGACACCTTACCCCTAGACCACCAGGTCACCTATTAGGAAACGATTTAGTAGAAACCACCAGCCCGGGATTTGACCCCCCATTTCCCCGTCATCAGCAGGCAGTTTAACACGAGAGTGACACCTTGGACCATTCGGCCACTGAAGGGGGTTCTTACTTATCAAACCGTTATGTGTGTTTTTATGGCCGCGTCTTATTACCCGTTGGGATTATACGCTTATGTACTAATTACACTAATGGTTTTAGAGATTTGGAAAGCAATATTTATCGGAAGTGTAACCAAACTTGTGTGGAGGAAGAGTGTAAAACTATTTTGATTAAAAAAAACTTCAGTACACCGGACCTATATTCGATTCTCCATTTCTCCATCATCGGCAGTCTAGTCTATTGCGAGAACAACGCTTTAGACCATGTGGCCACTGAAGCGAGTCTTAAATAATTGAGTATGTGTTCTACTTTCTTTTTTATTGCTTCCTGTCTGGACCTACAATTGGGTGTGAAGTGGGGTTTTTTTGTGTGGTTTTTTTTGTGTGGTATTTTTTCGTATTTAATACCTGTTCAGGATTATAAATTTTATATCCTCTTTGATATTCGAAGCGATAACCTCCAGGCTAGTAGATAGACATGCTAGTTTGGATTCGTTCAGTTAAGTTGTGTAACGTACGCCTTCTGAACACACTGATTACATCAACATACGACTTACACACTAACTCAAAGTATTTAAAACTACACAACTAGTCTTATTAGAGTCGAGATATCCACAAATCGTTTGCCCATATATAAATCGTAGGGTTAAGTATTACTGGCCCCATAAAATATAAAACCAAGCTACTATAGACTTATGGTCGACCCCTAATCAACGATAAAGGGTTATAAACTATTTATACTCTTGGTGTTCTGACCTAGGATATGTCAATTTGTAAGTTTACTGTCGGTAGTGTTTTATTTTATTTTTCAAAAAAGTGCAGATTACAAACTTTAGTGCCATGTTATTCTTTTACATCACGTCTTGTTAATTTCTGTCCAGGCTATCCACACTTAACTATCCTAATGGGATATGAATGAATACGTTATAGTCGGTGACCTGGCGGTCTAGGGGTAAGGTGTCGGACTTATATGCTGGGGTCCGGGGTTCAATCCTCGGTCCCGGCACAGATTTATCTGATTACCAAACCCTTCCTTCACCTCTGACAAGACATCTTGTGAATGTGGGGGAATGCCTGGCCTCCACCGTGGTTCGGATCCCACGTTATACTGTAGGTCCTCCATTTCATCTCACAATCACCCTACCATTACACATTAGCGTAGTGCGTATAACCCGAACAGGTAGTAAGACGCGGCACTAATAATAATAATAATAATAATAAGTTATTGTTTAGAGGAAATGTGCCCGCACTTGATTATTAAAAGCAAGAACTCGTAAAAAGTGGTCTTAGATGCAAAAAAACAAATATGGCCACTGAATAGAATCTGTGCTGCCAGTTGGTGACATAGGCGACCTTGTTGCCGGTTGGTCAGCGAATGGTATTAAAACTCGTGTTTACAACATTTAAACTTTATATTAGTTCACAAATATTTTGTATGTCTTTTCCTCTTTATTATCACAAACTATTTATTTAGGTTTAAAATATGTGAGGCCAGTTATAAAAATATAAATAACTGAATATGATACCATCAAATGTATAATTCCGCGCTCTATTTAACCTCTAATTGCCACAAGAATTAGAAGAAAAAACTAGAATGAATTTACTAGACTTTTTTTTTCTTAAATTTAATTATGTAAAATACAGTTCTACTGTAATCCTCAGAGAAGTATTGTTAAAAGGGATTGATAATATTTTTTAGTGATAATAATAGTAATACTTTGCAAATAATAATTATTTCCAAATAAGTTTACAAAAGTGATTTTCAGACAATGTTGGCATTACTGCTAGCTTCTGCTAGCTGTCATGTAAAACCAAATAAGTGTTAATTTAACTGTGGAGTGGGAAACAACTTAGAATAAAAAAAACTCTCTTAATACATCAAGCCGAGAATCGAGCTCCTACCTCCCATCACCAGAAACTGCCCCAACAGTACCACTTTCAAGGACAAAAACCATTGAAATATCACTAAATTTATAAATATTACCATTTTTTGTAGGTTACAGAAAAAAAAATTAGTGGTATTTTTAATTGTATTAATGTTTGTGAAACCGGTCCGCCTACGTATTATAAAAAGTTTCTAAAACATAATATTTTATCAGGTTTTGTGACATTTTCTGTACTCATTTTGAATTCAAATAAAACTGGTGTATTTGTTAGAATCCGTGGGTTACATATGTGACCGTTTTAAGTGATTAACATCTCATATTATAATTCACGCGTTGAACTTAAAATCTACACTTTCCCGACGAACCACCCGTTTTGTGTTACTTAACATCAACTTATTAAATAGCACTTAGAAAGGATCAATGTCAAAGTTGGCCAAGCGCCAGAGTGTATGACTGGTATGTCTGATTCTGATTCAAGAGTTCAGGGCACTAATTAGATTTATGGGTGACCGACGCCCCCAAGCGTGATATTTCTACTAATGTCTTACTACCCGTCCGAGTTATATGCTTATGTATTAATTACGCTAATGTGTTAGGGATGAGGAAGGTTGAATTTAGAACAAGTGTATCCCCATTTCCATGGAGAAAGCGTGGTAAACAAACCATTTAGGGGAAAATCACACTCTCAGTACGCCTGACCGGGGTTAGAACTATGATACCCCATCATTGGAAGTCAAGTCTAACTTTTTATAGGTTTTACGAAAGCTGTTTTTTTATATCCTTTCTTCAGGCAAATGCTGGTGCATCTTCTATTTATTTATCTTATCATCCTTACTCCATTTTATTTGAAAGTTATGAACGCTTTCATTGAACGTTTCAATATTAACAATAATGGCTACATCAATCCTGACAACTTTAAAACAATTTAGTATTCATGAAAAGCTTACTAATGAAGATACTACTTTAATGTTTGAAATATTAAACTTTAAAAAATACTTTTTAATATATTTTAACTAAGATTTTTTCAAAGATACTGAATGTATATATAATAATATTCATTTTTATTTCTATAAGCTACCTTACAAATTGAATAGTCGTTGCAACACTGTTCAAAAAAGAACAGAGCATTCGATTTTTTTTTAAAGAATCCCGACTACTCTCTTTGGCCACTTGCAGCAGGCAGATAGTTCCCCTCTCCCCCTCCTTGACCCCTCCCCCACCTACCCCCACCACCTTAAAACCCTCACGGACTGTCGTCGTGACTTTTATCGAACAACGCTCACTTTTCTTTGGCCCACATCTTCCAACATCTTTGTACGGTTGTTGTTTTTTAAATCACATTCCAAATCCCGTCCACTTGTGTTACGGCCTGCAGTGCCTGGGAATATCTCCGCTGACCATCAGAGACAGTGATAATGAAAATGATAATACTTACCATCGTAGCAGCAGGTTCGTACTAAAAATAGATGTGTAGTATTATTATTTAAAGTGGGAGTGTAGATGACTCGAGGAAATCCAGTTTTACTTTTCAGTTTTTTTTATAGAAAAACATTAATTTAGCCAAAATAAATAAAATATGTCTCCAATAGAAACATAAGAGTTTGATTTTCTTCACATGTTTAATATATCTAACAAGCATAGCGGCATTAGATGAGAAACTTTTTTTAAATGAATAGAAAAAGTTGTTATTAAATTCCAGGACACTCTTAAGAGATATTCAACAACTGTTGATATCACCACGTGTAGAAAATGAAGAAAATGACAAAAAATAAAAATATTTAAACACATACCTTTTTTTGTTTCCCCTAAAACCTCGCCTTAAATGAGGAAGGCTTTCAACCAAACTCGTGAGTTATAACTTACAACCAATAGTAGAAGGATTTTTGGTAAGAAGAAACGTTTTAAAAATACTGACATATTTTATTTTGTGGACAAAAATGATAGGACGATTTCATTCATCTCAAAAACGATTTACAACATTGGTACTTTATTCTTAAAATTTATAAATGTGTATTAAAACCTATGCAATAATAATGTTACGTAAAATATTTATTTATAATAACATGTATGGTTTCATATTTTTTTAAACATTGTATGTTAAATGCTTTTAATTAGTTTTGTTAAATACTACACACACATTTCCTAATACTTGGTTCATGATTTATCCTCACTTAAATAACGACCTTGGCATTTTAAGTTTACGTTGGATTCTAAACAATTTGTAGCCAGGCAACTGGAACATTGCTGCTTTTTATGCCGTAACCTACTAGTTGCATAACTGTCTATAGCAAAATAAAATTTAGCTGATAATCTAAGTTAGGACCAGGTCCCGGCACAGATTTATCTGATTACCAAACCCTTCCTTCACCTCTGACATAGACATCTTGTAAATGTGGGGAATGCCAGGCCTCCACCGTGGTTCGGATTCCACGTTAAACTGTAGGTCCTTCATTTCATCTCACAGTCACTCCACCATTACACATTAGCGTAAGTGCGTATAACCCGAACGGGTAGTAAGACGCGGTGCTAATAATAATAAGTTAGGACATTGATTTAAAAGAAAAATGTAACTTTAAGGACTTTTAGAAAACTTATTATAAAACAGAGAACTCAATAGTATTATTAAAATAGTTACGTAACTACGATAGTATATTCTTCTTTAGACGATTCATACAGTGGTAGTTATTAAATATTTATGCCATAAGTATCTTCTACTTTCGATGGCTACTTTTTTTTAACATCGCGTTTTACTACCCTTTCGGGATATTTGCTTATGTACTAATTACTCTAGTGTTTTTAAGGATTAGGAAGGCTATATTTGAATAAGTGTACCCACATTTGAGGGGAAGGAGAGTGCAATTTTTTTTTAAAAAAACCGACCTAGATTCGAACCCCGATCTCCCCGTCATCAGTAGTCTAGTCAGACGAGAGAGTAGCGCGTTAGATCACGCGGCCACCGAATCGGGTACATTTGATGATGATGACTAAATTTGATAATATTAACACCAACTGTAATTCGTGTGCTGATATAATCAACCGGTTCATAAAGTGCATGTTTTACTTCAAATATACAAATATTAAAAGACAACTTGAATTCAGAGAATCAAAACTAACCTTACGAGTGCATTGATGACTTAAATTCTCGTATGAACAACGAACCGTGGTTCTTATAATTTAACACATTTATTGTAGTTACAGTAGCCCCATGGCTTCTTTTGTACTGACTGACAGCTTTGAAAAGTTACCAGACTAAATTATGTATCCCTACGCCGAACCATATGATCTGCAAAGCATGTGTTTAGCAGCTTTCACTTCTGACAGTCAAAATTTAGGTATATACCTAAATGTTGACTGTCAGAAGTCAGCTGTGAGCTGTCAGTCAGCACCAAAGAAACCATGTGGCTACTGTAGTTTCTTCTCTAGTACATGTTCTAAAATAAACTAATTTTCTAGAAACTCTACTACAACGTAATGCATCTAGTTATCCAAGTCTTTTTTACGTAAGCGGTGCAGCTTTATCTAAAAAGAGATACAACAATTCTTTATTGGTTGATATTAATTGCATCCATCAAAGAATGGTTTGCAAAGAGAATGAACAAACGCATCATAGTTAAAGAAAACAATTCACGTCTACTATTTCGTGCTACTGTCAACGATTCTTGTGATAGAAAAAGTAACTACATTTCTACAAATTATAGGTTTCACTGCTGGGATTCCCGGTTGAAGAGTGTACAGTCATATTTTCATAGGAAGAGTATTTTAGAACATACAAGCATATTTCTTTACGACCAACATTGATAACATTTTATTTTATTATTAGTGTTATTTTATATGTATTGAAAATCTCTTTCAAAAGGGACAATTCTAGTTCACATGACTTGACGTATGAATACGTGAAGGTATATCTAGTAACTTTTTTTAGAACTGCTTTGGTGGCCGCATGGGCAAACGCGCTACTCTCATGTTAGACTAAACTGCTGATGACGAGGAGATCGTAGGTTTCGAATCTTGGTCGGGTTTACTGAGGGTGGTTTTTACAAAACAGTTTTTTTTTCATTCTCCCTCCACGTAAATGCGGATATATTTCATCTAAATATAACCTTCCTAATTCCTTGGACTATTATCATAATTAGTACATAAGCGTGTTACCCAAACGGGTAATATGGCGTGGTGTTAAAAAAAACTGTGGGACTGTAGCTATAGGCCGGGTTCACACGAGACGATTACTCAGCCGAGTAAAAATCTTGACAAAGTTATCGTTTACACGCGTATACGATTTTTATAACGAGTCAGTTCATTTTCACTCGGTGAACATGGGTGATACACGTTTTTGTTTTTTTAATTAGCTCTCTACTCGCCACTAAACAAAGTGTTCAGACAGGCCGATCATTATTATTATTATTATTATTAGCACCGCTTCTTACTACCCGTTCGGGTTATACGCACTTACGCTAATGTGTAATGGTAGGGTGATTGTGAGATGAAATGGAGGACCTACAGTTTAACGTGGAATCCGAACCACGGTGGAGGCCTGGCATTCCCCACATTCACAAGATGTCTTGTCAGAGGTGAAGGAAGGGTTTGGTAATCAGATAAATCTGTGCCGGGACCGAGGATTGAACCCCGGCCGCCAGCACAGAAGTCTGACACCTTACCCCTAAACCACCAGGTCACAGACAGGCCGAGTACTTAAGTGAGCAAGACACGGAGGTGGAAGGGGGTAAGCTATTCGATCGAGTGAATAGAAGACGTTTCTAATCACTCTCCTCGCTAATACATTCGGCCGAGAACTAGAATATGTGTTTAGGAGGGGTGAGTGGACTGTCTCGTGTAAAATCCCTGTTTCTGACAGTTGAGAATATTCCAAAAAATAATTTAGAACTAACCTCCCTCGCCAGGATGACGCGACACTTGAGAAACCTGACATGAATGACCCGCTCTGGTAGACACGTCGACAGCTTGATTCACATGTCCGTCGAATATAGAGAACAGAATCCGCCTCAGTGGCGCAGAAGCTCACATACTGTATGTTCTTGACCCGTGATGCATTTCAACGCTAACAGCTGATTTAAAACATTTTCTTCTAGTGTATAAACATATATTTTTAGCTCAACCTCCCGATGGTTGTTTACAAATTATAATTCTGTGTCGTGGCTCAATCCAATACATCGATATACACGCTTCACATTAACGGTTTTTTTTTTCAAATCTCTTCACCGACAAAACTGTCTGCTTACTTCTGACTGCTGTACAACACACGCGTTGTCAAATGCGCATGCGCACTGATTTGAGATGGTTAGTTCTGGGATTCGAGTGGCTCTTCCGCACCAGAACATCTCTGGCAGAGCGGACGAAGTAAAGATGAGTGGAACTCAAGGGGAACAGCTCGCGCCGATGAGACGGAAATCTTGTGGTTGGCTTAGAGCTCGTCACGTGACCACGTTTCTGTTCTGCGCTAGTTTTTCGGTGAACGTGTGAATCCCCAGTAGATGTAAACTGTGAAGCTCATTCAGCCTCGACTCCTGGTGACGGTGAGATAAGAGCTCGAATCTCGGTTGGATGCAATGAAAATATTTTTCCCATTCTCTCTCCGCTCAAATGTAACTATACATTTATGTATTTTAACATGAATCCAAATGTATACAGTAGCCCCATGGCTGCTTTGGTGCTGACTGACAGCTCACAGTTCACAGCTGACAGCTTTGAAAAGTTACCAGACCAAATTACGTATCCCTACGCCGAACCATATGATCTGCAAAAACATTTGTTTAGCAGCTGTCACTTCTGACAGTCAAAATTTAGGTATATACCTAAATGTTGACTGTCAGAAGTCAGTTGTGAGCTGTCAGTCAGCACCAAAGAAGCCATGGGGCTACTGTACTTCCTTTTAATCCTAAATTCCATACCCCTAGTCCAATAATGTAGTTAAATGCGTATAGCTCGCTTTGTTGATCGAATTGACGATAGAGTCACTCTTGAAATAGACTGTACTGCCGATGACAGGGAGATAAAAGAGTTCGAATCCCTGTCGTGTCTGCTGAGAGTGGTTTTATATAAATCAGTTTCTACTCTCCCTCCAATCAAATGCAGCTACATTTCCTCTAGATTTGACCTTACTCGTCCTTAACTCACTAACGTAACTAGTACATATGCGTATAACCTGACCAGGTAGTTAGACGCGATGCTATAAAAAACACAAATAATCATATTTGAGGTAGGAGGGGTGGGGAAATGTTTCATACGTCCATACCCCTCTCCCCACCACCAAACCTAGATTCCTGGGTTCAGCTCATCTCAAATGAAGAAGCAAGCTCCTTTATTTCGGACCGTTTCTTTCAGAGTAATTCAAAAGGCAGAAGAACTCTCGAAGGTCAAGCGGATTGGGCCATCTTCTTCCTCCACAAACTCTCTGTCGTGTAACAGTTGCCTGACGACACGCGGGGCGTCTCTTTTTGTTTGTTTTTACACATTAACGTAACCTGTTAGGTACGAGGTGGCATTTAAAACATCAGACATTTTGAAATTTTAATTCAGATTACAGTGTGATGAGTATTAGCTATTTATGGAACTTTTTTTTAATGATGGAAGTATATCATGGTCGCCAACTTCGCAACTGTTTTTTTCCCCCCTCTAGAGTTTTATTAGCACTACGTCTTACTACCCATTCAGGTTTACGCCTATGTAATAATTTCGATGGTAGGCTAATTATGATAAAGGTTGACTTTATAGGAAGTGTACCAGCATTTTCAGTCCAGTCTATTGAGAGAGTTATGCCTTAGACCATGCAACCACCGAAGCGGGCAGTAAATGTTTAGTATAAGTTCCTGACATCTCGTCAAAACATCCTGTCACTCGTTTAACAGTTTAATTCTCTCAAAACATTTTTTTATTATTTATAAAAAGTGCTACTTGGCGTACCCACTGAGATTATCATTGTACCCCTTATTTACCCTGTAAGGTAGCAAGCTAACTATCTTACCTTGAGTTATTCCTCATTTATTTATTTGAGATATTTAAAGAGCACTTTCTTAACCGATTGATTATATCAGCACACGACTTATAAACTAACTTAAATCTAGAACAGGCACAACATCCAGTCCCCGGCCGTTAATTTTTCACTGTGATAGGATAAACCCACATTTCGCCGATGATAAATTTTTTGGCCATGCTAGGAATCGAAACCAGTACCTTTATCTCAGTAGACAGATGTGCTACAGAGTGAGGTAAGGGGTTGGACTAGTAGATAATAAAACCGGATCCGTGGTATAGTAGTTAGTACATCTGGTCACATTGTCCCGGGCTCGATTCTTAGCTGGTACCTTTGGGTATTTTTTCCCCGAAAGAGGAAATTACCCCAACGGTCACCAGGGTTTAGTTAGTTAGGTTTAAGTGTTCCTACTGGTTTCATACCATCACCCTAATCGCATTGGTACATGGAAAAAGCCTTCACGGAAAAGATATACGTCTATATGTAGCTCAGAATCGCAATATTATAAAATATTAACCTATACGATAAGATTGTATTGTTTACTTTTTTTTACATCCATTACTGTTTCCAGCCTTTGGCCTGGGTTAGTTTTTTATCCGAGCCATATTGTTTCCACTACCATCTGGCTTGGCCTGTCGTAGCTTCAAGTGCCTTATTATCTAGCTTAAGACCAGGACAGGCACGACATCCAGTCCCCGGCCGTTAATTTATAAATGTGAAAGGGTAAACCTACATTTCATCAATGATCATTTTTTTGGCCATACCAGGAATCGAACCCGGTACCTTTAGTTCAGTAGACAGGCATGCTACCGACTGAAATAAGGTGTCGGACAGGATCATATTTTAATCTGTCAAATTAAACCTGCTACGTCCCAGGGTAAACGTAGTGTAACTCGCAAGGTAAGCGCGCTGCAGTTCGGAGAACATGACTGTACCGTGTTTTCCATGTTCCCAGTGACGTCGGGGGCGCTAGCGGGCCACTACTACAACGCGGATGGCACCCCTCACGACCCTTACCACGAGTTGCACCTGCCCCACGACCCCCCGCTGTACCCCACCTTGGACAGGGTGCCTCAGACGGGGTTCTCGTGCCAAGGACGGGAATGGGGTCTGCACGCCGACACGGAGGCGTACTGCCAGGTCAGAGACACTCCCTCCTCCGTCTGCTCGTCCTGAGGACCGAAGTGGTCAGGGAGGTCAACTACCCCTCTCGGGGAACCTGGTCTTACACCAGTCCAGGGGGGGTTTACACTGTCAATAGCATTATTTAGTTCATAAAATATATTATACAAGAGTTGAGGTCATCTTTGATGAAAGATGTGACCCGGGTCCAGATTTTGATGGCCTAAACATATTTAAAAAAATTCCTATAAACTAACGGGCCGCGTGGTGTCAGTAGTCAGTGCACTTGGCTACAAATCTAAGGGTTCCGAGCTCGATTCCCGGCTGGTACCTTGGGTGTGTTTTTTTCCGAAAGGGGAATTGCCCTAACGGTCACCAGGGTTTGTTTCCACACCCTCATACTCACTATCACCATCATCATCATCTCATCGGGACATGGAAAGAGCCTCCACGGAAAGGATGTACGATTAGTACATTTGGGTGTCCTCTAGGGAAACGTACAAATGATGTAGTCAAGTGGAGATAGAGGTTCGAATCTTAGACGGATGTACTGAGAGTAGTTTTTTACGAAATGGTTTGACACTCTACTTCCACGCAAATTCGGGCATATTTCTTATAAATATAGCCTTCCTAATCCCTAAAGCCATCAGTATAATTAATACATAGGCTTATAACTTGATCGTGTAATAAGACACAGTGCTAAAGTTTAAAGTTTTTATTATTATTATTAGCACCACTTATTACTACCCGTTCGGGTTGTACGCATTTTCGCTAATGTGTAATGGTAGGGTGATTGTGAGATGAAATAGAGGACCTACAGTTTAACGTGGAATCCGAACCACGGTGGAGGCCTGCCATTCCTCACATTCACAAGTTTTAATTAATACACGTCTTGTCAGAGATGAATGAAGGGTTTGGTAATCAGATAAGGATTGAACCCCGGACCCCAGAACAGAAGTCTGACATCTTACCCTTAGACCACCAGGTCACCCAGTGCTAAAGAATAATAAAACTAACTAGTTAAAACATGAAACCTAGACACGAGAATAAAACCCTGAACCTTTGACTTAGTGTGTCAATGTTCTGTCCCTGAGCTACGCAGGATTCGTCCCGTATTCAGGGTGATTCTTCACTCGTAGTTTAAGGCTTAAGTCCTACATAAGGATATTCCCATAGTTACAAAGATTTGCAACTTATGTGATGATAGTTATTTAAATAAATAAAAAATTTAACTTTATTTCAGGCTTTTCACCTGTGCCAAGACCACCTGGTGCGCAGTTTCCTGTGCCCCAACGCCACCCTGTTTAACGATCAGTTCAAGGTGTGTGACCAGTTCTACAACGTCCGGTGCGGTTCCCCTTTCGAAGACCTCTAAGATGGACCATCGTATCTCTTTCTAAATTCAACAAGGTGTACCCCTTGAAGATCTCTAGGATGAAACATCGTACCTCTTCCTAAATTGCACAAGGTTTACCTCTTTAAGATCTCTAACATGTCCCTTCAAATCTCTTTTAAATCGGATGTAATTCAAGACCTTTAATCTCAACTATCGTACCTATTTCTAAACTTGTAAAGGTGTATCTCTATAAGACTTCTAGCCTGGAGGATTGTACCTCTTTATAAACCCAGCAAAATTTATTTCTTGAAGACCTCTAATTTAGACCATTGTACCTCTTTCAAAATCTGATGCATTGTGCCTCTCGAAGACCTCTAATTTAGACCATTGTACCTCTTTCTAAATCTGATGCATTGTGCCTCTCAAAGACATCTAATTTAGACCATGGTATCTCTATAAATTCTAAAAGGTGTATCATTTGAAGATATCTACATTATCACCAATAAGGGAACTGCAGGTCTTATGGAGGAAAGTTATCTTTATCTTAGCTCTCCTTCAGTTAACTGTTACAAAATCTTCTCATTTCCGGTAGTTATGACGTGACGGCGGGAGGGTGGGATTATAATTTCTCCATTAGTAAATAATACGGGCATGAGTACAAGTGACAGACAAATAGAGCTACATTAACTCTTATCGGACTCGGTGTAAATCCTCTTCTAGAAGCATTTAATTTTGCCACAATCATTAAATATACTCATATTATATATGTATTAAGTTATATATATATATATATAACTTGATATTCATATTATATATGTATTAATAATAATAATAATATTTAGCACCACGTATTACTACCCGTTTGGGTTATACGCCTTAAGTACTAATTACTTTAATGGATTAGGAATTGGGGAGGTTTAATTAGAGGAAGTGAACCCGCATTTGCGTGGAGGGAGAGTGGAAAACCCTTTAGGAACCACCAACCCCCCCTCCCCCCAGTTCACCCGACCGAGATTCGAACCTCGATCTCCCCGTCCTCAGCGGTCGAGCTCAACACGACAAGCGCGTTAGCCAACTACGCCACCGAGGCGGGTTATATATGTATTAAGTTACATATATATAACTTAATTTTTCATGTTCAGGCTATTTGTGGGCACATCTTCAATCTATTATATTTAAAGATAAAATAAAGGGTCCAGAAATATTGTATATATATATAAATTTGGATTGATGACTATGCAATTAAAAATCAGTAAAAATAAAAAGTGGGTAACTTCCTATAAACTAACCTGACACTCTAATATATAATTCAGAACAGTCTTCACTATATACAGTTGCCCCATGGCTTCTTTGGTGCTGACTGACAGATTACAGCTGACAGTTGACAGCTTTAAAAAGTTACCAGACCAAATTACGTATCACTACGCCGAACTAGATGATCTGCAAAAACATATGTTTAGCATCTGTCACTTTTGGCAGTCAAAATTTAGGTATATACTTAAATGCTGACTGTCATAAGTCAGCTGTGAGCTGTCAGTGAGCACCAAAGAAGCTATGTGGCTACTGTACATAGCATAAATGATAGAATGTCAGTATTTGGAAGTTTCATATACTTATTTTTTTAACCATGAATGATTTTGAATTAAAGAAATGAAGTGAAGGGAATCTGGCTGGTTTAGGATGTTTACATCCTCTGCAGCCAATCGATCAAATGAATATCAAGAGATATTCATATAATTGTGGGAGATATATGAAATGAGGAGTCGCAAAATTTCAAAAATGGGATTTTTGTTTAATGGATGATTGGCGGTAGTTTTTTTTATGAAGAAGGGGAGTTTTTGATGCAGTATATAAGTTGTTTGATCTAATGGGAGGGTGGCGATTCAGGTTCGTTCTGCAGTCTGAAGCATACAAAAAGGATAAGTAATTTCGGGGAGGTTAAAGTCATCGAGGGTCTCTTATAACAACACTCTTTGGAAGCAACACAAAATATTGTATTTTCTGTTCAGAATGACATAAAACATAATGTAAACTTTATATCTAGAGGTTTTTTTTCCTAATACAGTAGAACAGTAAACTACAGTAGCCCCATGACTTCTTTGGTGCTGACTGACAGCTCACAGCTAAAAGCTTTGAAAAGTTACCAGACCTAATTATGTATCCCTACACTGAATCATATAATCAGAAAAAATATTAGTTTAGAAGCTGTCACTTCTGACAGTCAAAATTTAGGTATATACCTCAATGTTGACTGTCAGAAGTCAGCTGTGAGCTGTCAGTCAGCACCAAAGAAGCCATGGGGCCACTGTAGTCTAAAACGTCCAATGTTAATCCAAAAAGCCTAAAGAGAAACCGTAAATATTTATTAGAAGCGTCAATCTCGGAGTGTTGAATAATGCATGGGTGTTTGGAAATTGATCACCACGCTATCTCTGAGCGGAGTATCGAACTATATGTGTTTGCTTCCTCTTTATATTTGTTTATCTTTACATTACAGTACAACCAGGAGTTTTTCTTTTGAGTTCGAAATAGTTTTGTTCTGTGTCGATTTATAATTATTCATTGGTGGCTTATTTTTACATTTTGTAGCTATTTATTTCAAAGCACGCTTTGCGCACTTGCTAAAGTGTCTCAAGTGAAATTACGTTTCATTATCAGTACTAGGTAATAATAATAATAATAATAATAATAATAATAATAATAATAATAATTACCTCAACCCTGCCCCATTAACAATTCCCGCCCGCTTATCATATTTTTCAATTCTTCATCTCTTATTTTCCACCCTATGGCTAAAATATATTTTAATAACTCCAGCTTAATGCTATTCACAAAGATTAAAGCAACAAAACAGAATCAATTAATTCTTAACGTTTTATGAACAATAGTTTTTAAATGGCTTAGATATTTTAAAATACTGTTGAAAATGTTTATGGTGGGCTACTTAAAGATAGTTCAAATAAAAGTTATAAGATTATCCTTATTGCCTTAAAAATGTACTTCCTAACTGAATTATATTCTCGATAAGCATTTAGCATATTATATGATCATCTTTGTCATGACGTATCAAACAAAATAAAAAGCAAACATATTGATAAATTTAGAAAATATAGTTGTCAGAGATGAAATATAATATATTATTATTATTATTATTATTATTAGCAACGCGTCTTACTACCCGTTCGGGTTGTATGCACTTACGCTAATGTGTAATGGTAGGGTGATTGTGAGATGAAATGGAGGACCTACAGTGAGGACCTACAGTTTAACGTGGAATCCGAACCACGGTGGAGGCCTGGCATTCCACACATTCACAAGCTGTCTTGTCAGAGGTGAAGAAAGGGTTTGATAATCAGATAAATTTATGCCGGGACCGAGGATTGGACCCCGGCTGCCAGCATAGAAGTCCGACACCTTACCCCTAGACCGCCAGGTCACCAAATATAATTTAAAACAACTAAAATAACATATTAAGTTCAGTTCTGTGACCAAGCAGACAGTGTCTGGTTTTTATTGATTTTTTTAAAATTTGATTTTCCTATTGTATAAAACCGAAGCAATTTTGGAAAATGTTGCTCTAACATTTTGAAAATTAACATTATTTATTCAAATTTTAACTTTATATTTGAATAATTACTTCATATAATATACAAAAAATTGTTACAGTACGTTGTTGTGTTTAAATAACTTTTATTTAGTGGCAAGTAAAATTAAATATAAAGTTTTCTTATAATGATTAATAAGGAAATGTTGTGCCTTTCTGTCTTAAGCTGAGGGGTTCCATGGTAAAATTTCACTAAATACGTGTTTCTGTATTTAATTTGATGTGTTGTAATTATTATAAACAAATTACTGTTTCGTTCAAGAGAAGAGGTAAACATTCCAATATAGTCTCACCTTAACATGTTGGGATAAATTTATAAAATTCATCACTATATCATAATATAAATTAAAATTTACTGGTAAGAGAATTACAGAAACTTAACATACGATGATTTTTAAATGTGCCTTTTATGTGTTACCTATATATATATATATATAATTGGAAAACTCTATAGTTCGGTATGATGTAGGTAACATGTTTTTAAAATAGTGTTTAATTTATTAATATTACTCACAGAGTATTATTTTTAATCGAAAGAGGTAGACTAAGCAACAGTGGTCCTGTGTAATAGGGTTCTAGAAGTATAGGATAATTGCTAAAATATTTTAAAATTTGTAAATAAATAACCTTCAAGCTTTTTTATACTTTGTAAAATCTCTTTAGTAGAATAACTTATTATTTAATGTTTTAATTAATAAACTGAATTATATTTCAAATTACAATTTAATTTACCTAATTATTTTGATTTAGGACATAATATACCTTAATAGTAATTATTTTATTTATTTGATAAAATCGAAGTAAACTTTCTAATCTGCGAAATTCCAAATTCTTCACGAGAGTATAAATTTGATGACGACTACAAATGCTAAGTATTTCATTTTAAACTCTTTCTTGATGACAATCAAATAAAGACTGATATTTATTTATTAAGTTTACATAAATATTTTGCCTTTACACGTATAAATATGTAATAGAAAAATAATTTATTAAATCTATATTTGCATGCTTTTTATTTTTGGTGCAAATTAGAAATCAAACATGTTTCATTATTTAATTTGACAATTTTCGAATTTTCTTGTTTTTGATATATTTAAAAAAAATTAGAAGTAAATAAAAAAAATGAAAATATCTAGTAATTTTGTTGTGTTGGTTGAAGTCATGTGTTATTTATTTTATTGAATATAATATTATTTTAGCATACGCACTCTGTTTAGGAAAATTAAATAAAAACCATTCAATTTATACCATGGCTCTTTAATACAGTATGTAAATAAACTAAGTACATATTTAAGATTTATTTTTACAAATGTAAAAACTATTGGATTTTTTTGGGTAGTCAAATTTGCAAATCAAAACTCGTTTGGATACAAGTTAAAGTAAAATGTGTTTCATTTTCCTATTCCAAACTCGTCCTTAATAGTAGTTGCAATGAGATGATAAATATTATTTGATAAAATTAACACTCAACTAACATGTAATATCTTAGCACAATTCAATTGTATGAAATGTTTTTTAATATTTTGAATACGAAATATATTATTTATTTTAAGAAATTATTATCTATATTAATAAATAATGAAGAGTCTGTCTGTCATGAGCGTTGTATGATATCTATCGCATGCAGAGGTATGAAATTTTAAAATTAGTAGCTCTTGTGCACAAACATGTGCACCTAGAAGCTGAAATTTTGAATTTTTTATTTAAATTTATTAAAAACTGGGAAGGAAGAAATAAAATGCCTGTTTGAGGTATATCAAAGCAACCCTGGGTACCTCTGGTGGTTTATTAATAAATCTGTCTTAAATTTGAAATCAATTTGAATAAACTCAATGCTTAAAATAAATTCTTGCTCATCTGAATTAATAATTTAAATTACTATTATCTTCTTGTTCGATAAGAAAAACTAAAGTGTTCTTGTCTTAATATTATGTATAGTAAAAATTAACAGTACCTCCCTCGATTAAGCCGGACGATAACGGAACCTCTAGATGACGTCAGATGAGTTTAGGTTGTCAAGGTTGAAATGCATCGCGTCCAGAAGTGAGAAATAGAGACCTCGTGATGATTAGAGTATTTTCATAATCTGGTCATGCTGCCATGTTGGAGGGTTATAAACAAACTCGTCAAGAGATCTTCTTTGTCTACTTTTTGTAGACCGGTGTATCTTTAATTTTAGCTTTGTTGTTTTACCAAGGATTTCATACCTTTATGTTATTAGCATCTGATACCTCTTGATTATAGAATATTTGGAATAATTCTTGTTCAGAATGTTAATTTCACTTTATGTCGTATTCAGATAATCGGAAATTAATTCCTAAGGGTTACTCAGGAGGTAAAACCATCACTATCAACACCGGCCATCCTAAATCACCAATATTGCATGTTAATTTCCAAGCAAAGTGTCTGAGAAAAATTTATGTTTTACTTTTGACTTCGACAATCTTTCATGGATGTATATATAGTAGGATTCTGGTAGGAAACACATTATTTGATAGGTACAAAAGCTACTAAAACTTTTTATGTACTCACACGGCAATTAATATGATCTACAACCGTTACGTTTGATGTATACTATAAATATCTATAAAATTATATTAGTAGTATAGTGAAATGTTAGCAATTTTTAGCGCATAAAAATATATCTACATTTTCTAAACTGTTCTTCCTACCAAAATTCTACTATATAGTGAAATTCTGAAAAGAAAAAAAGGTATTTCAGACCACCCTTCGTACCTGTAACGTCATGGCAGGTTAAGTTAGGATTTCCCATGTTTATTATTATTATTATTATTATTATTAGCACCGCGTCTTACTACCCATTCGGGTTGTACGCACTTACGCTAATGTGTAATGGTAGGGTGATTGTGAGATGAAATGGAGGACCTACAGTTTATCATGGAATCCGAACCACGGTGGAGGCCTGGCATTCCCCACATTCACAAGTTGTGATTAATACACGTCTTGTCAGAGGTGAAGGAAGGGTTTGGCAATCAGATAAATCTGTGCCGTGACCGAGGATTGAACCCCGGACCTCCAACGCAGAAGTCTGACACCTTATCCCCCTAGACCACCAGGTCACCCTCCCCTGTTAATTGAAAAATATTTATAAAAAATACTCTAACAGTGTCTCAAAATTATTATTTTTATCGTGAAGTAGTTTTTTTGTAAAAGTGTTGTTTTTTTATAAATCCTCTACAACTTGGGCTATTTGGCTTAGTCACGAAAATGGCCTGCAAGAGTCTTCCTGACAGGATGTAGATTAAAAATTCCGTGGTAGCATACGTATATCTAGAATAGGAAACAAGGAAAAGGTGATTTTAAAAAGCAAGTCAATGTTCTAAAGGCGCAAACAATATAGTGATTGTGTAAACTCGTCAGAGGAAGAGGGGAGGTGTTATCAGTAGATAAACAAGGGGCTTTACAGAGTGAACTGCTCATATTTTCTTATCTTTCTTTATATTTTGTACATTGATATCTTAAGTGAGAAAGCACTTAAGACTGCTTAGGCACATCAAGTTAAGATGCAACCCACTTTGCAAAATAGCTTCGAAATCTCCAAATAAGCAACCTTGTTACTATCTATACTATTTCAAATGTGATGAATTCAAAAATGTTAAACTTATCTTTAAGAGTAGTTAATACTCAATTTAAAAAAGCAATTTTGTCATACCTCCAAAATGAACTTTTGATAGTACTCTCTCCGTCACGCCTGTTGACTTTATTGAGAACCAGTTATCAGCAGGGGATTTATTTACTATGTAAGAAGTAAAGCGGTACTTGGGTTTATTTGACCTTGAACATCCTCAAGGTCATATTGCAGCCCAAACATGGCCCATTCCTGCCTTTAAACGATTGTGATGTTGGTATGAATGTAGATAATAGAGGAAGGGCAGGTCTGTGCGTAACAAAGGAACAAATCAAGAGCTAATATCACCCTCCTAAAGCTTGATTCAAACGTTCGCTGAAAATAGAAAGCAGAATTTTATTGAGTAGCTCAGCAATTCACATGTTGACCCATGATGCATCACAACGCTAGCTTAAAACAGCTGATTATCAACATAATTTATTTTCTAGTGGATAGACATATATTTTAGATCATTCTCCCGATGGATGTTTTCAAATTATCACGCCTTGTCGTGGCTCAATCCAATACATCAATACACACGCTTTCCATTTAACGGGTTATTTCAAATCTCCTCACAAAGGCCAATGAAGCTGTCTGCTTGCTTCTGGCTGTAGAGCGCATGCGTTGTCAAATGCGCATGCGCACTGATTTGAAATGGTCAGTTCTGAGATTTGATTGGTTCTACCGTGCCGAACATCTCGGGCAGAGCGGACGCAGTAGAGATGAGTTGAACTTCAGCAGAAGAGCTCGAACCGAAATCTTGCGAGTGTCTTATAGCTCGTCACGTGACCACGTTTCTGTTCAGCGCTAGTTTTTGGGGGCGAGCGTGTGAGTCTACAGTAACATCCCGTATAGCATTTAGCTAAAGGCCAGTTCTCACGTGTCATTCCCAATGGATCATTGAAAATGAATACAAAATGAACGTCAGGAACATTCATTTCATTAGGCTGAATCATTATTTAAAGCTTTCATTAAAAGTGAAAAGTAGTTCTACTTTTGTTCATTTTTTAATTATCTTTATTGAAAAAATGAAAACCAAATAAACCGTAATAGCACGTACAATAATTAATTAATTCATTTTTGTAAAGATTTGTGTTAATTAAACGCTACACTGTGACCACCTGCGACCACTTGCAACCTTTTACTGGATTTAATCCTCAATTGTTTACAAGTTTCAACTCGCGTTGACAAACCAGACAGCCTTTAACAATTTGTGGCGCTTATTTACAGACATTGTGTTGTAAGAGTTTTCAAAAAATGGTGTGTAAGTGGCGCGACAAACAAACCGACCATTTTTTTTAGATTCTTATAGACAATTTCTATAAATCAAGCGCTAGTTGGTCAGTCACATCATGATCGTCATGATCAATGAAACATGTGAACGAATTCCTTTCATTTTCACGAAAAATGATTCAGTGAAAACGATACGTGAGAACTGGCCTGTTCAACTCGAACCAAGAGTGTTATCATGGTTATCATGTGTCTTAATTACACTGTGTTTAAAGTAGATAACTGAAAACTACAGTAGCCCCATGGCTTCTTTGGTGCTGACTGACAGCTCACAACTGACTTCTGACTGTCAACATTTAGGTATATAGCTAAACTTTGACTGTCAGAAGTGACAGCTGCTAAACACATGTTTTTGAAGATCATATGGTTCGGCGTAGGGATACGTAATTTGGTCTGGTAACTTTTCAAAACTGTCAGTCAGCACCAAAGAAGCCATGGGCCTACTGTAGTTTTCAGTTATCTACTTTAAACAGAGTGTAATTAAGACAGTTACATCGTTTGATCAACACAGATCTTGCAGATCATATGGCTTGGCGAATGGATAAGGAAAGTGGATCTGGTATCTTTTGCTAGCTGTCACTCACCTGCACTCCTATGTTAGACGGACTATATTTAAGTCAGCAAAGGGTGCTTGATATTACAAATAAAATAATTTTATCACTAGGCTATTGGAATACCCAGGAGATTTGTGTTATATTATTTGTTTGATTTTCTTAGATTGTTCTATAATCTTTCGACACGCAAATGTGGCTACATATTCTCTAACGTTTGAATTCTTCATCCCTATCTTATAAGTGTAAATATACCATAGGCAGGATTGGCAATAAGGCGTGGTGTACAAAAACGAGAATTGTTGATTTATATAATCAGTGGTTCTTACAGTCCTTGGTGGCTTCTCATTTCAGAATACAGATGGCTGAGCAATCTGGAATATTTCATCAGCCTCTTCACCCACTATAGAACCTTCAAGGTCATGACATGTTACTGTCACTCACATAGTGGTCGACATTTCTTTTTTTTTTTTTGCATTAATTCATGTTTTGTATTCACATTTTTTCTCAGGGTATTCAGTCTAATCTGAAACGAAAAATCTGCTAACATGAATTAGTAAGAGAATATAATAAAAGTTTACTTTACCAAATTAATTACCTTAATTATTCTTCATCACAACCCAACACCTTAGCTCAGTCGTTAGCGTGTTTGTCTACTGAATTAACGGAACCCGGGTTCGATTCATGGCATGGTAGAAAAATTTCTCATTGGTGAAATGTGTGATTGCCCCTTTCACAGTGATAAATTAACGGGCGGGGACCGGATGTTGTGTCTGTCCTTGTCATAAGTTAGATTATAAGGTATATAAAGTTAGGATTGGCCTAGCCGGCTGGTAGTGGAGAATATATATTGCTGGAATAAAAAAAAACTGACCTAGGCCACAGGCTGGAAACAGTAGTGGATATAAAAAATGATTCATCACATGCGGCTTGTCATCCCCTGAGATCTTCTTATTAAATTGGATCGCTCATATTTCACTTCCCTCAACTTCTAGCCCTTTTGAAGTGTCTTGTGCAACATCCCAATTTTCTCGCGGCTATCAAAGGTCACCTGGCGGTCTAGGGGTAAGGTGTAAGACTTCTATGCTGGCGGCCGGGGTTCAATCCTCGGTCCCGGCACAGATTTATCTGATTACCAAACCCTTCCTTCACCTCTGACAAGACATATTATGAATGTGGGGAATGCCAGGCCTCCACCGTGGTTCGGATTCCACGTTAAACTGTAGGTCCTCCATTTCATCTCACAATCACCCTACCATTACACATTAGCGTAAGTGCGTATAACCCAAACGGGTAGTAAGACGCGGTGCTAATAATAATAATAATAATAATAATTCTTGCGGCTATCCGACAGCTATTTAAAAAAAAATTGTATTTTCTAAAAGGTATTCTAAATGTCCATTTGTGAGAAAAATCGAGGTATACATTGGCATTTAGTTTTGTATAAATAGGCATCGGCAGTGGTCATGATCGTTGAATAAATGTGCCTTAAAGTATAAACAGATCATGACTGCCAAGGCCTTTTCATAGAAAGGCTATAGGCTAATGTATACCTTGATTCAAGTGAAACTAGTTTAGAAGCGAGATATATAATTGTTACGGTCCCAAACACTAAGAACCCTTAGTTGATGAAGAATGTGATATTTTAAAATAATTTATGTTTTATATATATGTTAGTAAAAATAATACTCGGTGAGTAATATTAATAAATTAAACACTATTTTAAAAACATGTTACCTACATTATACCGAACTATAGAGTTTTCCAATTTTATATATATATATATAGGTAACACATAAAAGGCACATTTAAAAATCATTGTATGTTAAGTTTTTGTAATTCTCTTACGAGTAAATTTTAATTTATATTATGCTATAGTGATGAATTTTATAAATGTATCCCAAAATGTTAAGGTGAGACTATATTGGAATGTTTATCTCCTCTCTTGAACGATATAGTAATTTGCTTATAATAATTACAACACATCAAATTAAATACAAAACATAAAATTAAATACAGAAACACGTATATATATATATATATATCCGTGGCCATGATAGTTTAAACATTAAGTTGGAAAAATTGTGCATGTAGGCTGGGAAATAAAATAATACAAAAATGATACAATTTATTTCCCTATGAAATAGTTTTAAAACATCTTGTATTTAAAATGTCCACTCAAATGTACTTATTTTAATGTGTGTGTGGGAGAGAGAAATGAACGGCACAAATCTTCTCCTCATAAACACCATTTAATATTTTTCCCGGGCGCCTGTAATTCTTTAAACGCAAAACGCTACACAAAACTGTATGAAAGATAGTATTTGGTTTATCTCACGGCGTCAGAAAAAAACAAAGAATTTGTTCAAGCTAGAGAAATCATTTTTCTTTATTTTCTCATCATATACAAAGAATTAAGAGTAAAGTCTTGTGATGGTTTAATATAATTTAAGACTCTCAATGTGTAATTACGTTTGTTATAGTATATGTTCGATTCCCACTTCGGGGCTCTAATGGGGCAGATAAACCATCACCACCAGATCTACAGTCGGTCTCCCTGGCCACTTGGCTAAGGGAATGGGCTACAGGTAGATAAACCATCACTACCAGACCTAGAGTCGGTCTCCCTGACCACTTATCTAAGGTAATGGGCTACAGGCAGATAAACCATCCCTACCAGACCTACAGTCGGTCTCCCTGACCACTTATCTAAGGTAATGGGCTACAGGCAGATAAACCATCCCTACCAGACCTACAGTCGGTCTCCCTGACCACTTATCTAAGGTAATGGGCTACAGGCAGATAAACCATCCCTACCAGACCTACAGTCGGTCTCCCTGACCACTTATCTAAGGTAATGGGTTACAGGTAGATAAACTATCACTACCAGACCTACAGTCGGTCTCCCTGACCACTTGACTAAGGGAATGGGCTACAGGTAGTTAAACCATCACTACCAGACCTACAGTCGGTCTCCCTGCCCACTTGGCTAAGGGAATGGGCTACAGGCAGATAAACCATCCCTACCAGACCTACAGTCGGTCTCCCTGACCACTTATCTAAGGTAATGGGCTACAGGCAG
>CABEEJ010003492.1:60312-81778 GCA_901482245.1 Timema douglasi | reverse complement strand
TAAGCTAGTTCTATCCCCCTCCACCTCATTATACCCTATTTCTATCTTAAGCTAGTTCTATCCCCCTCCACCTCATTATACCCTATTTCTATCTTAAGCTAGTTCTATCCCTCTCCACCTCATTATACCCTATTTCTATCTTAAGCTAGTTCTATCCCCTCCACCTCATTACACCCTATCTCTATCTTAAGCTAGTTCTATCCCCCTCTACCTCATTACACCCTATCTCTATCTTAAGCTAGTTCTATCCAGTCCACCTCATTATACCCTATCCCTTCAGGTCAATTCTAATGTTATTCTACAATCTGCCTCTAGGTCTTACAATTCAATACCTTGAACACGGTTCTAGTTTCTTCCATTCGCTTTGCATGTCCTGCCAACATAATCTGCGAAAGCCGATTACCCTAAAATTGTGTGGTGAGAAATACAAGTTATATTGAACTAAGGGGTACGTATTAATGAAGTTCAAAAATTGATTTGGTGTACTGTGGGTGTTTTTTTTAAATGTGTGAATTAGCGCTATAATTTGTTTCTATTCCCTTTTCCAAGCCAGTGGCATTTCACTTCTCATAAGTTTCCAACAAAACTCAGATTAAGCTTTTCTATTGGCTATGCGTTAAAAATAAATAAAAATTATCATTTCATTACATTTTCCTATATTTAGGTTCGATACGTCTAAGAGGCTACCACTCATGGAATACATAATAACCTCCGATTTACAAAATAATAAATACATTATCTTAGTTTACAAGTTTACAGGGTTAAAGAAGCTTTCAATAAGAAGATGTTACTGCGGATCATCAGGTTGAGTTTTAGAACCGAGGAAGAAACTTATGAAATGAATATGAAAAAACAAACTTGGTGCTCTTTTGATTGTGGTGCTGGAGAGGGCTTGAGATGATAAAGCGGGCAGACAGGTTGACAAATGAAGTTCTAAGAAGAGTGGGTTAGAAGAGAACCATTGTGGATGTGATTCTTCGTTACAGAGAAAACTGGATCAGATACATCCTTAGAAGGAATTATCTTCTGCATTACGTCATAGGAGGAGAGATTGAGAGCAAGAGGAGGATTCAAATATTGGATGAATTTAGGGAAAGAAGGAAATTCTGGGAGTTTAAGGAGGAGGCAGAGGACAGGGCACATTAGTGGTCTAATTTCACTTACAAAAAGGAAATTACCTATCGTATGAGTGCACACCTTATAAAATAGATACAAGATTAAAATGAAAAAATGTAATAGCTTTTAATAATAATAAATAAAAATACAATACGAAAGAGAGGATTAAATGTTAATAGTAATTTTATTGACGAGTTAATAATAAAAACAAACGGAAAGTAAGTACTTAGTGATAAAGGTGTGCATTTAATAACTCTCCAAGTTTTGTTTTCATTACAATATAATTAATAAGTAATAACTATGAATAAAATTGATAATAATTATCTGTCTCTTACGACATATTATCTCAGTCATTAGCGTATATTATTATTGAGTTAATAGTCACGGGTTCGCATCCTTTCATGGCCAAAAATACATCGCTGAGTAAATCCTGGTTTCTCCTTTCACAGTGATTAATTAACAGCCGTAGTGCTGGGTGGTTTGTCTGTTCTAGATTTTAAATCAATTTTATAAGTCGTGGTTAGTGATCTGATGGTCTGCGCTGGGGGTTGGGGGTTCAATCCTCGGCCCCGGCACAGATTTATCTGTTTGACAAACCCTCCCTTCACCTCTGACAAGACGTGTATTAATCACAACTTGGGAATGTGAGGAATGCCAGGCCTCCACCGTGGTTCGGATCCCACCTTAAACTGTAGGTCCTCCATTTTCATCTCACAATCACCCTACCCATTACACATTAGCGTAAGTGCGTATAACCCGAACGGGTAGTAAGACGCGGTGCTAATAATATTATCGGTCGTGTGTGTATATACTCAGTCGGTTCATAAAGTCTGAGTTAATTACCTTGAATGAATACATTATTTGTAGACATTATTATTATTATTATTAGCACCACGTCTTACTACCCGTTCAGGTTATACGCACTTACGCTAATGTATAATGATGGTAAGGTGATTGTGAGATGAAATGGAGGACTTACAGTTTAACGTGGGATCCGAACCACGGTGGAGGCCTGGCATTCCACAGATTTACAAGTTGTGATTAATACACGTCTTGTTAGAGGTGAAGTAAAGGTTTGGCAATCGGACATATCCGTGCTGTAGACCACTATTACTGAGCTAAGTTGACTAGATCGGAATGTAGGGATGTACGAAAGGTTGGCCTGACTCAACCTAATCCGAATTCACTCCTCAAGACTGCTCACTTCTTAGGGGCAGCCCTTAAATCGCTAAACACAACACGCCAATACCCAAGGACTAAAAAGAAAAAAAAATAGGGGAAGATTCCAAAACAATCTCTAGCTAGATTATTAGCTTTCCCTTCTTCTCATTATCATAACAGTTATTTTTCTGAAGATGATTGACAGGTCGATATTGCCCTTATTTTACTGTACCTGGGATAATATGGGTGATTGCTCCTGTCTGTGACCCTGATAAAGCTAGATGATGTACAGTAACCCCATGGCTTTCTTTGGTGCTGACTGACAGCTCACAGCTGACTTCTGACAGTCAACATTTAGGTATATACCTAAACTTTGACTGTCAAAAGTGACAGTTGCTAAACACATATTTTTTAAGATCATCTGGGTCGGCGTAGGGATACATAATTTGGTCTGGTAACTTTTTAAAACTGTCAGTTGTCAGTCAGCACAAAATAAGCCGTGGAGCTACTGTATTTAGGTTCGTTCTTATACGTTAAAGATACAATTTTTCTAAAACTAGGACTTTACTATAGTAATAGTCTTTGATGATTTAGATTAATTATTAGTTTCCTTCCCCCCTCTTCTATGGTCAAATGGTGTTAAGGTGTCACTCTGGTAAAAGTCTGGACTGCTGATAAGAAGTTCGGGGCTCAAATCCGTGCTAGGCTGTACTGAGAGTAGTTTTTCATAAATGTTTTCCCCCTCTCCCACCATAAAAATGTTTGTTCACTTCATCTAAATTCAAACTAACTCGTTGCTAGCACATTATCGTAATTATTACGTAATATGCGTATAATCAAGATGGGTAGTAAGACACTATGCTAAAAAAATGTTTTCAGTCAATCAATATAGATACATTATTATGTTTGGAAAATGTATTCTTACATCTTGACCCATCTAGTACAATCCAATTTTCATAAAATGATCCTTTTAGAAATATAGAATTTTCTAACCAAAATTGATAAAATTCTATTATTTTACAGGTATTGATAATATCTTTTAAAAGTGACTGCTTCAGATCATATAACTTGACGTATGAAGTGAAAGTAGATCTAGGTACTTCATATACTATCAGATTCCTTATAAAAATAGGACTGTATCCCAACTCTTTTTATTAGTTTCCTGGGTTTATTTAAGAACACGGTTGTAAAATAAATAAATTAAAATGTGACATATTTTTAAAAAGTAAATAATGTACAAGAGATTGAGTGATGAATCTTTTGTCTATTTTTAATTCCACCTTGTCTTAGTATTTGTCCAGGCTATTATACGCAATTAATAATGTTATATTAATTGCACAAATGAGATGGAGATGAGGAAAGTAGTATTTTAGAGGAAATATACCCGCATTTACGTTAGAGAAAGTTTTGAAACTATTTCAAAAATATATTATCCTCACTAGTTCTATGTGGGACTCAAACCCCGGCCTCCCTCTGGCTAGTAAACCAGACTAAATGGTCTTAGCTTTTATAACAGTGTTTTTTCAACCTGGGTTATGTGAATACATTTTAGGAGGCACGTAACATTTAACATATATGTATATATTTTATACATACATATTTATTTATAACTTCAAACTTATTATTTAAATACTTTATTTTGGATGTAATTTATTTAATATGTAGATTTTAGTATATGTTTAAATTGAATCACCAACAACTTTGGGTGTGGGTGATCAGGGTTTGAATCCCTGTTGGGTGTAGTCTACTAAGAGTGTTTTTTCTTCAAAATAGTTTTCCACTCTCTCTCTCTCTAAGTAAAGGCGGGTACATTTCCTTTAATGTCAACATTACTCATCCTTAACACATTAACGTAATTATTATATATCCTTACAGCCCAAACGGTTAGTAAGACGGGGTGATACGTAAAGAAAATATTTTCGGGTGTACAAATTTGAAGAAAAAATTATTATTGGGGTTCGAATAAAAAGGTTTGAATACCACTGATTTATATAACGTGCTCAAAAATGTGGGTTTGAATTTTCATTAGTTATAAGTAACTTTGTAAATCATGTGCTGATGAAATTTTTAAAAAAATGTCCCACGTTAAATTCAACTAATAAAAATTTAATCTAAATTTGCACAACAACTTTAGGTATATGGAATATGTTAATGGATTTGTTATAGCTTTATTTTAAGTATTGCCTTGTTTAAGTTCTTGTCAATAAATTTGTTAGAAACGCTTTAACCGCTTTACTTCATACTGGACTTAGACCCTTAACAACCACAAGGTGTCCAATTTATTTGCAATTTTTTTTTTTGTCCATCATTGATGAATACGGAGCTGCACGCTAAGTATTTTTTTTACACGGTTAACATGTATCTTGTGAAATAGTTACGTATATACATAAATACGACATAAAATTAATTGCCTTTTAAACTTCAACAAAACGACTACGTATTTCTTAGGAAATTAAGCACGGCTTCTGTTTGAACGGAATTAAAGTAAGCAATTTTTTTTATATAAATCGATTAAATTACTAAAGAAATATTTTATTTGGACGTAAATTGATGATCAAGCTCTGGTGCAAATTATCAAAGGTCCTGATTCAAGGGCAACTCACATTTGTAAGCAGTCAAACTAGTCTAGATTTCTGGTGATGAGGTAGTTTGTTCGAATCTCAGCTGTGTGTAGCGAGGTTTGGGTTCCCTAAATTATTTCATTTATCTAGCTCCGCGTCTTACTACCCGTTTGGGCTAATGGGAGTATTTTAATATAAAGGAATTGAACCCGCATTTGCGTAGAGAAAAATCCGAAAACCATTCAGGAATAACTCCCATTAGATCACCCGACCGAGATTTAAACCTCGATCTCCCCGTCCTCAGAAGTATAGCTCATCACGAAAATAGCGCGTTAGCTAACTACGCCACCGTGGCGGATTGGCTCTCTAAATACTGGAACATTTCCTATAAATTCTACCTTTATCATCCCTACCTGGGCAGGTTATACAATGTAGCTATTCTGTCCCTTATATATAGTTGTCAGTATCTCTGGCCACAGATCCAGAGATCCCGGGTTTAATCCCCAACGCTTTCAGACTTTTTTTTATAAAGTAATGGGTCCGGAACGAGGTCAACTCAGTTTTCTAGATAGGATCCACTACTTTTTTTTTTTTCATTCAAGTAGCTTATTGGTCCTCACGAGGCTGAGATTAATGGTTGGAAGGTCCTTGTGCCGACTTCATGACACCCTCTATCCATGGAAGTTGATACTATCTTCATCAACAGACAGAAGCAGCTTGTTGGGTAAGAGTCGATTGCGATCTGACGCTATGGAGTCTTTTTTATCCTGAACGGATAGTAAGACGCTATGATGAAAAACAAATTTATTTGAACATTTTCAAGTATTTTTTATATTTTTTTTTATCATGGATTGAGCACTAACACATATTTTGTACTAAAATCTATCAAATATATTGATTGCGTGTCAATAACTATTTTATACGAAAGGGTAAAGGAAATAATATTATATATAAAAAATATTTTTTTAAATATTTTGGGTGGGATCAGCTTTATAAATCATGATAAAAGTTATTAAATAATTTAGTGGGCAGATGAAAGCAGTAGCATCGACCTCATTTTTTTCATCGAAATGTTTTGCTTCGTTTTGATGTCCGCCTGAGGGATTATTCAAAAAACGGTGCGAGTTGTTCGAACTTTGGTGTAATTTCCTTGACGTGCGGCTACCGGAATTCCACATTTCAAAAACTTGCACACAAGTCTTCAGGTTGAGTAGGTCCTGGGGCGACACCTATCAATTAAGTAGGAGAAAAAGCACACAAGAGCCCCAAATTTGAGGGGGAAATGTTGAAGATTTAATGTGGGATGTAAAAGGGGACCAGGAAGTTATTAGTTATTTTGCAGTTTTCACAACAAACAATTATTTTTAGTAAAATAAATAAAAGATTGCTTTAACAGATACATAAAGATTAATTTTATGCATTTAGTATATAGTCTCAATTTTTTTTAAATATTTATTAATAATTATATTAACATACATAACCTTTTTAATGTAGAAAAAGTGTTCTCATAAAATTATAGGTCATTATTTTTCAGATTATAATAATAATAATAATAATTATTATTATTATTATTATTATTATTATTATTATTATTACGCTTAGGTGTTCTGTCTCATGACAGATCTATTTGTTTTGTCAGTAAACTTAGACTGCTAATGCACTCTGTCCTCTTTATCCTTCAACTCCTGGATTTTCTCATTTCCTTCAAGTCATTCAATATTTGAATCCTCTTCCCTCCTAAATCTCCTCTTTACCTCAACCTTTCTTTCTACGGCGTCCTGCAGAAGACAGTTCCCCCTAAGGATGTGTTCGAACCAGTTTGCTTTGTACCTAAGTGTTCAAAAAACAAATCCGTAATTAATTCATCCTTACTAAATTTCTCCAACACTTCCTCATCCTTATATTCTCCCTTTTCTTCAACAACATCCTTACACCGAGTCATATATTCTCTTCAATTATTAAAACTCTTAATATTTCTCATTTTAACACATTTAGTCACGTCTTAAATGGCCTACCCCTTAATTTCGATCACACACTTTATTATTTATTTATCAAAAAAACAAGTATCAAGGTTGTGTTAAAATTACAATAGCTAACATTCTATTAACTGTGTTTTTAAAAATAATATTAATAATGTATTTAAAAATATCTACTTTGATTCCCCAATTATTATTTTTTCTTAGTTCTTTTTGATCTCCACCCAAACTCCTACCGTACACCTGCTGACTAACCACTAAGACACGTGGTTGAACATGTGAGTAGAGGAGAAAAAAACTGTATAGGTAGTTCGTAAAATAAAGGTCTCAACTTGTCAACAAATTGTAAGTTAAATATTTTCTTGACTTTAATAACACAGGCTATATTTCCTTAAAGCGTGAATTTTATTCATCGATTCAAAGTTAACTTTACAGCTTTTAGAGTCTTGATGAATTAGAATTCCAAATGCAACGAAATAAAAAAAAAGAAGCAACAATTGACCAACGTTTAAACTCCTGATGTATACATAAAAAAAATCAATCAGTATCACGTCCTGGTTTCAGGTGAATCACCACATTAAGTCTCACAATGTGGAAGGAGGTAAAGGCAGGTGATCGCATTAACCGTGGAGGCAACGGACCACCCAGTATCTGGGCGCACCACCGGACAATCAAAACGCCAGAGCATTTCCTTAAAGATGAGTTGTGTAGACTACCGTGACCAAGTAACAAGACAACATCAGCGCCAGATAGCAGGAATGGTTTCCCTCAGGTAGAGTAGAACTGTGTGACGAGAAACAAGACCACTTCATCGCTAACTAGGTGAAACTGTTTTCCTCAGCTAGAGTAGAAATATGTGACGAGAAACAGGACCACTTCATCGCTAGCAAGGTGAAACTGTTTTCCTCAGGTAGAGTAGAAATATGTGACGAGAAACAAGACCACTTCATCGCTAGCTAGGTGAAACTGTTTTCCTCAGGTAGAGTAGAAATATGTGACGAGAAACAAGACCACTTCATCGCTAGCAAGGTGAAACTGTTTTCCTCAGGTAGGGTAGAAATTGTGACAAGTAACAATACAACTTCGTCACAAACTAGGTGAAACTAAGTAACGCATACCTTTCCTTTAGGAACTCTTTATAAGAGGTTCGATATTAGCTAATCACCATTTTGGCACGTCATTGCACCAATTTTGTCCATTCATGCGTTATATGCCGAGTTAACAAGAAACGACATTATATGTATATGTATATAGAAAAAATAACAAAATAAAGTAAAAACTAGTCGAAATATGATAGTTAAATTGAATTTGCGTCTCACTACAAGTTCGGGTTATATGCTTAAGTACTAATTACGCTAATGGATTAAGAATGTGGACGGTTGAATATATAGGAAGTGATACTGCATTTGCGTGGAAAGAGAGTGGTATACCATTTTTAAAAACCACCACTAGTTCACCCAACTGAGATTTGAAAACTCAATCTCCCCCTCAGCAGTCGAGCTCAACACGAAAGTAGCGCGTTAGCCAACTATGCCACCGAGGCGGGGACATAATTAGGATAATGACTTCAAGGAAATATGTAGTTGATAAAAAAGGGTGCGATAGATGTATATAAATATTACTATTATTTCGCAACGCATCTTACTACCCGTTCGTGTTATACGCTTGTATATAAATACACGTAAGTAAACATTTAAAAAAATACAGAACACCTCACAGACTTTCCCGCTCCTTAGTCAAAACAATCGAGACATTTACTTACAATGCGTAAGAAACGTGAAACTAAATCATATACAATGTTGTAGAGACATAATGGGGTGGAAGGGTGGGGGAGTCATCACATTGCCCCTAAGAGAAAAATAAAATAATATACACTGTTACAGGAACATTGAGAAAAGAGGAGCATCTCTGTCAACTAAAGAGCATAGCAATCAATTCCCCATTTCAAAGAACTTGTTTAAAATATATATATATATTTATTTATAGCTATGAAACTATTGGTTTTATAAAAGAGAATTGCAAATACAAGCTGTTTTATTTTTATAAGTGCTACAATTTTTAAGTAATGAGTTATTTCTTATCTCATGGGATAACAGAGATACAATCTATATTGGATATATACACTTATGTAAAGTACCCAGTAAGTCATTTTTCAGGGAAAATGAGATGAACAATTATGTTTGTAATGTGCCGTGTGTGGATACAAATTATAATAAAAATCGTTAAAGCGGATTTTGAGAAAAAAATATTTGTATAATCTTCTCACTCATAAGTAGACTACCCTTAATTTTATGGTCAAATATCTAATTCCTAAAACGCATTTCAGGAACCTTATGAAAACCTACCAAGTTTTAGCCCGAGCAGTAAAATGGTTTTGTCTGAGTTACAGACAGAAAGATGATATCGCGAAAACATTTATTTTAGTGTCAGACGGTCATGAAAATCTAAAATATACCAAAATAGCTAATTCAATTATTTTGACAATCATAATACCTTTCTCTCAGAGATGTCGAGAGAAAATAAAAAGCTAGGATATGTTTCGATCGCCTTGCACGATAGTAGGAGAAAAAAAATCAAAGACTAAGACGGTCTTTCAATGTAGACAGACTTTCCAAATTAAAGAATAAGATGAAATGATTCGCATTTAGTAGAGAAACCCATTAAAAAGTTACGATTGTCTTCTCGTTGTACAGTTCAACGTTCATTAGGTTTTCTCCTACGGAAGTCAGAATGACCTGCTACTTTAAGATTTAGTTGTTTTTTTCAACCGCCAACCAATTGCCAATAAATTCCCGGGATGCGATATAATTTAACGCTACCCGCATCGGATGTCGCACTTTATAACGCATAAATTTCCTCCTAAATAGGATTGCAGGCCCTTGAGATATCTGCGTTTGAATCCCTCTCAGGTGTTCCGCGTGATTTTGTTTACAAAATAGTGTTCCCATTCCTCATTAATGCAAATTTAGGTACATATCTTATAAATTCTACCTTACTCATCACTATTACATCGGCGTAGATATGCGTCTAGCCAAAACGGGTGATAAAATGAGATTAACAAAAAGATTAGTAATAAATCGATCCATTTGTTAAAAAAACGCCGTCCGACAATTTTGATCAGTCGGAAGTGCGTAGGCCTATAGTTTTTTTAGAACCACGTCTTACTACCCGTTTGGGTTATACGCTTATATAATAATTACACTAATAGTTATAAGGATGAATAAGATTACATTTTATAGGAAGTGTACTCGTATTTGCGTGGAAAGAATGGGGAAAACCCCTTTGGATAACTTCTCTCAGTACACCTGACAGAGATACGAACTTGTCTCTCCCAGTCGTCGGCAATCTAGTCTACTACGAGAGTATCAAGGCAGGTACAGTAGCCCCGTGGCTACTTTGGTGCTGACTGACAGCTCACAGCTGACGGCTTTGAAAAGTTACAAGACCAAATTATGTATCCCTACATAGAACCAAATGATCTGCAAAAGCATGTGTTAAGCAGCTGTCCCTTATGACAGTCAAAATGTAGGTATATACCTAAATGTTGACTGTCAGAAGTCAGCTGTGAGCTGTCAATCAGCATCAAAGAAGCCACGGGGCTACTGTAGTACGTATAATTACTGATTCAAAAGCTATCTGGTTCGATTACCTCTATGGCTAAGCTAATGCTCATTAAATACTTTGTAGTTGAATACTTTCTTTAAGGTGAATCGGCTGGGTGGTAAATTATTATTAGCACCACGTCCTACTACCCGTTCAGGTTGTACGCACTTACGCTAATGTGTAATTTTAGGGTGATTGTGAGGTGAAATGGAGGACCTACAGTTTAACGTAGAATCCGAACCACGGTGGAGGCCTGGCATTCCCCACATTCCCAAGATGTCTTGTCAGAGGTGAAGGAAGGGTTTGGTAATCAGATAAATCTGTGCCGGGACCGAGGATTGAACCCCTAACCCCCAGCACAGAAGTCCAACACCTTACTCCTAGACCACCAGGTCACCCTGGGTGGTAAAAGGTTCTTAAGTTGGCCGTTGAAATAATCAGACGGTTAAGAAAGTGCATGTCAAATACCCCTCGTCATATCCTTCTACCCATCAGGTTTATTCGTGTATTTACACTACTGGTGTGGGAATAAAATAGGTGGAATTGAGTGGAAGTATAGCCGAATTTGTGTGAAGTGAGATTGTTAAACCATATATTGGAGGAGAAAAAAACAACAGCCCAACTTATTTATACGGGAATTGAAAACCAACTAACTTCTCGGTCATTGATAGACAATCACAGATTAGATTGACGTTTGTTCGCGTGTCCACTGACCCAGGTGAGAATTGTTCTTGACGCAGAGTGAGTGGTTGGATGTATATTATATATGGTTAATGGTGCTAGTCTAGGTTAAGATGGCATGGAAGCACAAGTGAGTTTAGACCATATTTTTTCAGTTCTTTTAGTAAAAAACAACACTTTTATATAAATAAAATATTGCTTTTGTAGATAGATTTTATTGAATTTTCTAAACATAGTAATCTCAACAGTAAAACTGAGAGTATAGGCCTACAAAACAATAGTTTTAAAGGTTGTTTTCTATGGATGTTAAACGTGTTATCTTACTTTACTTGACGAAAACAAATTTAGAGTGTTCGGAAACAAGGTGCTTAGAAAGATATTTGATTCAAAAAGGAATGAGGCAACAGAGGATTGAAGGAGGTTACATAATTATGATTTACATACCCTGTACTTATCACAAGACATTGCTATGATATAAAGTCTAATAGATTACGATGGGCAGGACATGCGGTGGGAATGTAGGCCTCTAGAACCTTGTTCAGAATATTGACTGGCAAACCCAATGGGAAGAGACCATTGGAAAGATCTAGGCACAGATGGAAGGATAACATTAGAATGAACCTGAAAGAGATGGGTTGCGGTGAGGTGGACTGGATAGAACTAGCTCAAGATAGAGATAAGATATAATGAGGTTGACTGGAGATAGCTAGCTTGGGGTAGGTGGCTTATTTCTTTAAGTGCGTCAATGTACTCTCAAGTTCCTAATGCCATAATGTAAGTAAGTCATCTCAAAAGTACTTGAATATTTGTCATCGGCATCACTGAGTTTTAACATAAACCTTTTTGTTTTTAAGCACCGCGTCTTACTACCCGTTCGGGTTATACGCTTAAGTGCTAAATACGGTTATGGGTTTGGCATTGGGAATGCTGAATTTAGAGGAAGTGAGCAGACATTTACGCGTAGGGAGAATGTAAAACCATTTAGGAAAAACCATCTCCAGTTCACCCGACTGAGAGTCGAACCTTGATCTCCCCATCTTTGGCAGTCTAGCATAACAAATATTTTATATAATCAAATACGTAGCTTACGCTATAATTAATGCTTTTTAGAAAGGATTACTACATCTATATATCATATTCTGAAAATTGGAAAATGACACCTGGCCACGGGAATCTATCCCAGGACCTTTGACTTAGTTCGCCAATGCTCTAACCACTGAGCTATCCTGGAATTGTCCTGTTCCCAGGGTCATTCTTCACTCATATTTTAAGGCAGAGTCTATGATGGACGTGCGGAAATCATTGGCTAAAAATGTGTTTTTGTAGCCGAGGATTTCTGCACGTCCGTCATAGACTCTGTCTTAAAATATGAGTGAAGAATGACCCTGGGAACAGGACAATTCCAGGATAGCTCAGTGGTTAGAGCATTGGCGAACTAGGCCAAAGGTCCCGGGTTCGATTCCCGTGTCATTTTTCAATTTTCCGAATAAAACATTTCAAACCTATTAAAAAAGGGTCCAATATTATTCCATTAGGGCCATTACAAATATTAAATAACTGTTAAGGTCACCATTTGTATAGTATTTATACTGAACGAAACAATATTTTATTTCAGTATAACTAATGAAATACTTACTACAACTTATTTTTACTTTAATCTCGCCTTAAATCAGGCCAAATTACACCTTGTCTAAAAATGCATTAAAATCTCGAAGTAAAATATCTGGGCTCCACACTTCTTATCCAATCAGTAACCTTCTACCCCCAAAATTGAACCAACATTTATCAGTTTTATGCTCATCCAAGCACCTAAAGATGCCACCTTTCAAAAAATAAAAACGCGAGCACCAACAACTCCTCTAAGAACTCTCATGATTATAAATACCTTTCAATCTTTTTTTTTACAAAGACCCGTTCCCATTGTTTTTATTGACAAGTTAGAAGAGCATGATTTGAAATTAACTGCTGGAACAAAAAAAAAAAACCACACCACAACAATTTCTTCTTTTTATTCAAACCCCTCCTGCTTAAGGTTGTCAAAGTAAAAACGACTGCTATTGAAACATATTTACCCACGGCGCACACAAGTGGAGTAACAATAGGGACACCTTCTTCCTTATTCTGCCTGAAGGTTTAGTAGTCTCAGATAATGGAAGGCTATTCTTTCTTTTTATCTTGGGTGCATGCCTTGATTTCCCTCCTCCTTCTCCTCCCCCATTCCTATTTATTGTCTTCTCACACCTCTCTCTCTCTCTTTCTATAGCTTTTTTTCTTTTCTGATGCCATTCTCGCTCTTCAATCTCGGTTAATATGGCGTGGCAGGTTTGGGATGAGAATGTAAAAAAATAAAAAAATAAAATGCTAACCACAGGCACGTACTAGGAGGCGCTAAAAGGGACAGGAAGACAAAATTTAAGCAGCTGACAAAACGAGGCTTGATCAGAGTTAGATTCCCTTCTTCCCTATCATATCCACACAAAACCATCCCTCTTACTAACAAAAATAAATCATAAGTCAATAATCTAGGCGAGCTTCTTGTGAGATTTCAGATATTTTAAAGTTATAATTCCTTGAGATTATAAATAATAATGGCGTTGCTGGGTTATAGCTCTGTAGTGGAAAGATTAGCCAGTACTAATGTACTAATGTACATGAATGTACCCGAATGTACCCGAATGTACTAATCATACATCCTTTCCGTGGAGAGACTTTCCATGTCCCGATGAGATAAGAGGATGATGATTTTTATTTATTTATTTTTATTTATTTTGCACCATGTCCCCACAACCCATTCGGGTTATACGCTTAAGTATTAATTACGCTAATGGATTAGAACTTGGTAAAGTTGAATTTAGAGGATGTGAGCCCTCATTTGCGTGGAGGGAGGGTAGAAAACCATTTAGTAAAAATCACCCCAAGTTCAGCCGACCAAGATTCGAACCTCTATATCACCGTCCTCGATAGTATAGATAAACACGAAACTAGCGCGTTAGTTAACCACGCCACCGAGGTGGGTGGGATGGTGATATCGAATATGACGGGGTGGAGCCAGTTAAGATCTTAAACCTAACTTAAGCCTGATTTACTAAACCTTGGTAACGATGGGAATGATTCTCCTTTAAAGAAAAATCCCCCGGTAGTATCCATAAATCGAACCCGTGACCTCTAGATCCACAGCCATAGAATCTGACCACTATGCCACGAGGGTGGGTAATAACGTTGATACATCCGAACCTGCTGGCACTTGGACTCATTTTTATAGGAAGAACTTTATCTGACAGATAGAAAATACACCAGATCAGTTTTCACGCATTCATACGTCAAGTTATGTAACCTGCAGCTGTCATTTTTGTAAATATTATAAATACCTATGAAATAACCCTAATATTCTAGTGACATTAAGCCTGCACGAACTTTCAAGGTTTCGAATATCAATTCAAATCTTAGTAAGATTCGGATCTGATTTGACATTTAATCTTATTATTATTATTTTTATTAGCACCGCGTCTTACTACCCGTTCGAGTTATACGCACTTACGCTTAATGTGTAATGGTAGGATGATTGTGAGATGAAATGGAGGACCTACAGTTTAACGTGGAATCCGAACCACGGTGGAGGCCTAGCATTATACACATTCACAAGATGTCTTGTCAGAGGTGAAGGAAGGTTTTGGTAATGAGATATATATCTGTGCCAGGACCGAGTATTGAACCACGGACCCCAGCACAGAAGTCTGACGCCTTACCCCTAGACCACCAGGTCACCATTTTGAATCTTAATAAGAGAAAGGGTGACCTGGTGGTCTAGGGGTAAGGTGTCAGACTTCTGTGCTGGCGGCCGGGGCTCAATCCTCGGCACCGGCACAGATTTATCTGATTACCAAATCTTTCCTTCACCTCTGACACGACATCTTGTCAATGTGGGGAATGCCAGGCCTCCACCGTGGTTCGGATCCCACGTTAAACTGTAGGTCCTCCATTTCATCTCACAATCACCCTACCATTACACATTAACGTAAGTGCGTATAACCCGAACGGGTAATAAGACGCGGTGCTAATAATAATAATAATAATAATAATAATATGAGAAATATTTATATTCGGTTATAGATTTTGAATCTAAGTAAATCCAAGATTCAGATTCGATGTGTTTGGCACAAAGCTCTAATTGATAATTAATTCATACTTGCTTAACAAATGAAAATAATCAGACCGGAAACCAGTCACGTGGTAGAGTGACTAGAGAAATTAACTTGAACTCCAGGTTGTATAGGAATCACGTGGGAGACAATTGTTTGTAACAGTGGATATCTTGTATTAAATAAAAAGTAGCTAGTCTCACCTTTTTGTAATTATTAATCATTTTTTTATTTATTATCAAAAAGAGGAGTGATGTATATTTGATCTTTCATCTTTTGAGATAGGTACTATTGATCATATATATTTTTTAAATAAATCAAAAATTTGTCCAAAATATTTGAAACCTTAGTTTCAAAATATTTTATTATTGAATTGTATTCAAAAACCTAACATATAAAATTAATCAACACAGATTCTATTTAAGACCTTATCATAACAAGACTAAAATAAATTATTCGATTTGAATCTAAAGATATTTAAAAAGATAAAATATTCAATCCAATAATTTTTTAAGCATAAGATTTGATTTGGATTCAATTTAATAATATAAACCTAGCCCTGGTTTTCTAGTGACGGGGAAGTAAGGGTTTGAAACCAGGTTTGGTGTATTGAGGTGGTTGCAGACGTTTAGGAATCCCATATTATGTATGAAGTTGTTTGATATTATTAATATTGTTTTCACCAAAATTTAGGCAAAAGTTCTGACCACTTAAAAAGTTTAGATATTAAGTCAAAATGCGTTCTTAAATGTATGATAACTTACAAAAAACAACAATAAATAATCTCAAATTATCTTAAAGTTGTCTGTCGTGAACCGATCAAAACATGACTTAATTTGATAGAGGAATAAATGGTGGATCTTGGTTTCTAGTCTGTTGCTCAAGACGTTTTTTTGTAGGGTGTAGTTGAATTTAAAAAAAATTACAAGATTTAGAATTTAAATTTAAACTTTTTAAATGGTCAGGAGCCTTCTGATAATTCTTTCTTACCTTTTATTGATAAGGATTTTTTTAAATATAGAAAAATTTCTTAAATAGTGCATGATTTTTTAAACGTCTGCAACGCATCTTAAAGCTTTACCATGAAGCACACTTTAAAATCCTCCCACATTCCCTTCAAGCAAATACTGGAAATATTTCCTCTTAAATTATACTTTAATTACCCCACTACCCATTGAATGTTAATACGATATTAGCCCGGACATATAGTAAGGCGTGGTACACACACGGGGGAAAAAAAATGGTGTGGTGCATTGCACGTACTCTCTCTCACTTTTACCCTAAAATAAATATTTTCTAAAAACTCGTAAGACTTATTAAACAATACAATAGGTATATACATAGCTGTAGAAACACTACACCAAAGATCATAAAAGAAATAAATAGTACGGAACCCCGCATGGACTTTCTCGCTCTATTGTTCGAAAATGGAGATATTTACTCAAAAATCGTAATATATTATGTGAAACAAAATAATATACACTAGCAAACCCAAGCATAAATGGCACTATACTAAGTATACTTATGTACATATTTTTTTTAGTCACGGTTTTAAATTTTGTTTTTAAAGAATTGATGTACTCATTAGTAGGTTTGGACCGATAAAAAATACCAATGTTGGGTCAACAAAGGTCAACACTTCGTACTAAAATTTCAACTTCCTGTTAAAATTTTAGACATTTTATTAGGTGTTGTAAATATTCATGCCATCGCATTGCTATTAAACTATTCATTTATAAATTTTGAACAATAAAAAATGTAAATATTGACTATTGAGTAGGATGTAGATAATTGTTGTACAAACATTTCTCCTAAGAGGTTAAAGGAAAAACACAATACACTTTTAGAGACTTATATATAACTAGCTGACCCGGCAAACGTTGTTTTGCCATATAAATAATTTTTAAGTAATTTCTAGTGTAGACAAAAAATAGCTTACTTATTGTAAGTGTGTAAGAATGTGGTATATGCGTGAAATAGGCATGGAGCGCTGTGAACGATGAGGGAATATAAAAATAACAAAAGGCAAACATTATTTTTAAGTTATTATAATTTATTCCTTAAAATTATATATCATTAATTAATCAATTACGACAGTAACACTAACAAACAATATCAATCTCTTAATGCCATAGCGTGAACAATATTTTTTGTTAGTCCATCTTTAGCTAACACAAACAAACTGGATGGTTTACCCACTCGAGAGCATGCCACGTATAATTGTCCGTGTGAAAAACATGGTGTTCTCAAATCTAAGCCACAAATAGACATCGTTTGACCTTGGGATTTGTTGATAGTCATTGCAAATGCCAATCTAATCGGAAACTGAATACGTTTGAATTGAATTGGCACATGACGATTGATCAGTTATCGACCGGGGATGAAAAATGATTAAATTACTAAAATGGCTATTCAAAAATAGGGGTTGGTGATAAAAGGGTAAAAATTTAGGGTTGTATGTATTTTTTAATGCGACATAATAAAAAAATAAAGATATTAAAAAAATTTCTAAAAATTATAGAAAAATGTTAAGGGTGGACAACCCTTATCACTAAGGGGTATGATAAATAAATGTTGGCCGATTCTCAGACCTACTCAATATGCTCACAAAATTTCATGAGAATCGGTCAAGCCGTTTCGGAGGAGTACGGGAACGAACATTGTGACACGAGAATTTTATATATAAGAAGATTACTCTATGGCATTATAGAATTATTGCGTTAAAACTTAAGAAGTATCTCTTTACAACTAAAGCTCACCAAATTGTATTAATATATTTGCCAATCTCTCAGAAACTGTTGGATTTATAAAAATATATTCCATATAAAAGTTTTGTATATCTAATGGTATTACAATTTTTCAATGATAACTTATTTAGTATATCAAATAGTTGGGGAGATACGGAAGCTTCTGCTTTTGTAAAGTACCCAAAAAGTCATTTTCTTTGTCAAATGAAAATATCCAGTTTATTTATAATCTTAATCAATACCTAGATACGAATTTTAATCAAAATCGTTAAAGTCGATTTTGAGAAAATATTTTTTTTCTCTTTTCACTCTTTCTTAAACTACTCTTAGTTTTAAGTTTAAACAGACACACAGACAGACCTCACTGCAAAGACCACTTTTTAGGATTTGAGGGGTCTTGAGACGTCGACATCCATCAAAATTTCAGGTTAGATTTTCTTTTGCGGTCGCAATACTTTTACCTTTTGTGTTCGAAAAGTTAAATATATTTACGTATAGCTTGAAAGTTATTGGTTTTATAAAAATATGCTTCTTATAAACATTTGTATTATAAAGAGACCTACATATGTTTAACGATAAGTAATTTCATATATCAAATAGTTTAGTAGATATTATAAAAAAAAAGATAATTTACGCATCAGACCGGAGCCCTTAAAGTAATTTTGCCGAAATATTGAGGGAAGCCATTTTGTTGGGAATATTTATAAATGTTTGGAAATACAATTTAATCAAAATCGTTAAATCCTATTTTGAGAAAATGGACTTTTTCTCTTTTTGCCCTCCAGTAAACTACCCTTGATTTTAGGGTTAGATTGCCAATTCCAAAAACTCCTCGGGGCAACCATATGAAAACTCTAGGTACCAAGTTTTAGACAGGTCGCTAAAATATTTTAGTTTCTAGTCTGAGGTACAGACAGACGGGAAGTCAAAAACCACTTTTTTGGATTCGGTGGGTCATGAAACGTCAAAAATTCATCAAAATCTTGAGTTCGATTTTTTATTTGACGATCACAATGCTTTCTCTGCCTGTAAGATAGCGATAAAGTAAAAGTATATACTGATACTTAATCTACGGCATTAGGAACTATGAACGCTGTTACAAAAAAAGTGAGAAAAGAGAAACAGCTTTGTACACCACAGATCATAAAAAAAATCTAATTTATTCTCATAGATCTGAATTAAATCAAATATATAGGGTGACCTGGTGGTCTAGGGGTAAGGTGTCAGACTTCTATGCTGGCGGCCGGGGTTCGATCCCCGGTCCAGGCATAAATTTATCTGATTACCAAACCCTTCCTTCACCTCTGACAACACATGTGGGGAATGCCAGGCCTCCACCGTGGTTCGGATTCCACGTTAAACTGTAGGTCCTCCATTTTATCTCACAATCACCCTACCATTACACATTAGCGTAAGTGCGTATAACCCGAACGGGTAATAAGACGCAGTGCTAATAATAATAATAATAAAAGTATATTTATTTATAGCTCAGAAATGATTGATTTTATAAAATTATATGCGTATAACCCGAACGGGTAGTAAGACGCGGTGCTAATAATAATAATAATATAAAATTATATTTCAATTGAAAGATTTTTAACTTTAATAGCACTACAAACTTACAACGAAGACTTATTTCTTATCTAAAATAGATCAGGGGTAATTTTGAAAATTAGAAATCTTTCCCCACTCAAAGTAGATCTACTATCAAATTCATTTTAATGAAAAAATGAGAGTTGTCATTTTGTTTATAACGATAAAAAGTGTCTAGATACAAAATATTATTGAGATCACTAAAGAGAATTTCGAGAAAATTATTTTTCTTCTCTTTTTTCCCTTCAACACACTACCCTCAGATATAGGGTTGGAAATCTAATTCGAAGAATTCCTCGTGAGAGCCTTATGAAAGCTCCAGAAACCAAGCTTTAGCCCAATCGTTAAAATAGTTTCGGCTCTAACCGGAGATACAGACAGACGGACGGACAGACAGACAGACGGCATTGCGATAAAAACCTTTTATGTTTCAAGGGGTCATGAAACGTTGGTATTTGTCAAAAATCTCGAGTTTGATTTGTTTGACGATCACAATACTGTCGAACGAAAGTAAACACTCAATCGATCGATAAACAAAGACATGTTTATATGAGAACCGACTATACACTTGAGATGTTCTTATTTTATGATGGAGTGTGAATTCCAGTGAGTCGTCTTGGTCGAGTATGATTAAACCTGCAAACTCTATTAATCTCCTTCTTCAGTTCGTGAGCAAAATGGATGGATCATGTCCATCCGAAGAGAGAAAAGTTATTTGGGGAACACAATGGATCGACTCTTCTAAGACAGATTATTGGGGCAGACCTCGTGACTATACACTTCAACAAGACAAATTTGGATGGCGATGATGATGATGATGATGGCTCAGGTAAATAATGAAGTTTTTTGTCTGATGATTAGAGTGTAACGTATATTTTTATTATATTTCAACTTATCCTAATACTCGTCCGTCTGATAAGAGCTATATTTGTTTCATTTTAGCACCGCGTCTTACTACCCGTTTTTGGATATGCGCATGTGTACTAATTAAGTTAATGCGTTAAGGATCAAGAAGGTTAAGTGTAGAGAAAGTGTACTCGCATCTGCGTGGAGGGAGAGCGGATATCAATTTAGGAAGAAAAAAAAACACCCTTGGTACACCCGACCGGGATGTGTAACCTCTATTTCTATGTCATCAACAGTATAGTCTATTGCGAGAGTAACGTCTTAAATTATTTGACTAGTGAAGTGGCTGATATTATCTATATTCACAATAATGGAGCAGGATGAGGAAGGTGCAGTACAACTTTTAAGGAAGTATACCAGCAATTGCAATTTAATTTCTTCTTCACCGCGTTTCAGTACCCGTTCGTTGCACTGCTGTAATCGGGATGGGTAAAGAAGAATTTGAAAGAAAATTTACACTAATTTTTATGGAAGGAAATTGTAAAACTATTTAATGAAAATCAGCTCCAGTACAACCGATAGGGATTCAAACCTCATACCTCACCACTAACGTTGACCTTGAAATAATCTCTAAAGCCTTTTACAAATCAAAAATAGCTTCTGCTGTTCTCTTTTCCCTCTCGAAAACAAAATAAACTTTTTAGGAACATTTTTTTTTTTCTAAAAGGTTTGTTTTTAGAATATTTTTGTGTCACAACTTAAATGCCTCCACCTGGTAGACTTAATTGTAGAACATTGCTTTCTTCCGTATTATTATTATTATTATTAACACCGCGTCTTACTACCCGTTCGGGTTATACGCACTTACGCTAATGTGTAATGGTAGGGTGATTGTGAGATGAAATGGAGGACCTACAGTTTAACGTGGAATCCGAACCACGGTGGAGGCCTGGCATTCCTCACATTCACAAGATGTCTTGTCAGAGGTGAAGGAAGGGTTTGGTAATCAGATAAATCTGTGCCGGGACCGAGGATTGAACCCC
>CABEEJ010003492.1:46630-59626 GCA_901482245.1 Timema douglasi | reverse complement strand
GGGGGGGGGGAGATATTCCGTACTTAGTATCGGGTGGTGGTGGATTGGGAACTTTGTATGTAATAGATTGTTGGATTGGGCACCGGCGAATCAACTAGAAAGAGTTGTATATAGGTGCATTGGGCACCGCTGATTCAACTGTAAATATTTGTAAAGTGATGGATTGGGCACCGGCGATTCAACTAGAAAGAGTTGTAAATAGGTGCATTGGGCACCGCTGATTCAACTGTAAATATTTGTAAAGTGGTGGATTGGGCACCACTGATTCAACTAGAAATATTTGTAAAGTGGTGGATTGGGCACCGGCGATTTAACTAAAGAGAGTTGTAAATAGGTACATAGGGCACCGCTGATTCAACTGTAAATATTTGCAAAGTGGTGGTTTGGGCACCGGTGATTCAACTAAAGAGAGTTGTAAATAGGTACATAGGGCACCGCTGATTCAACTGTAAATATTTACAAAGTGGTGGATTGGGCACCGGCGATTCAACTAAAGAGAGTTGTAAATAGGTAGATAGGGCACCGCTGATTCAACTGTAAATATTTGTAAGGTGGTGGATTGGGCACCTCTGATTCCCTAGAAATATTTGTCAAGTGGTGGATTGGGCACCACTGATTCACTAGAAATATTAGTAAAGTGATGTATCGGGCACCACTGATTCAACTGTAAATATTTGTAAAGTGGTGTATCGGGCACCTCATCATTTAATATAGTTAGAAATGAATACAATCGATCACCAAAAGACTAAAATTCAGCTGAACGTTCATATTCCGTGCATATTTTTCTAAGTTTCATTTCATTTATTTTTCTCTCATTGATGGGCATGAAATATAAAAGGTCAGTTCATTTACTGTTGTCTACTGCTGAGGAGTGATGGGGGAGACAGGGTCCGTGTTTCAAATACAGGCCTTGTTTACTTAGCGTGATTTTGCCTGAATATATTCCCTGCTTTACCTCCAAGCAAATGTACCCAAATTAAGTTTATATTTTACTTTCATTATACTTAGACCCCCAGCGTAATATTCATAATTATATACATAAGTAAAAGTAATACAGAATCCAGATAAACCTACATCCGGAAAACTATTCCAATACCATAAAATTGGGTTCAAAGTTTTAGCGTACAGCACCGGAAGAGCAAAGCAGTTCATAGTTAATCAATGTGTGTATGTTGAGTTAAAAAATTAGTTTTCCAAACAAATAAAAGGCAACACACAACTTGCAGGCTAATATAACCTAGCTTGACCCACTAAAGTAGTAGGTTAGATAGCATCAAATATGAGTAGTGTATTATTTTTATATATATATATATATATATATATGAGATATTTTAACACCACTTTTATGAAATGAATCCTTATATCAACACACTACTTATGAAATAACTTAAGGTGAATGACCCTTTTCCTTTGGAGTGTAAATGCAGATCCATGGGAACAAATGGTTAGTTTCAAGAATCTGTATTGTTTTTTAACTTTATTTTCGGAAACGGTTTTTTCAAGAATAGAAGCATGTTAATTAAGTTATACTTTTTATATACACACTTCCTCAATCATTTTAACAGTGATCAAATATCGATAAAAATGATATTTTTCAATAGAAAACCGCTGGCTTCATAACAAAAAATAAGAAAATATAACGATTAATAAACATTAATACGTTATCTAAGAAGAGGTGTTGAAAATATTAACATATAAATTTCACTCATTCTCGAGAAAACTGACATTTACAAACGTATGATTTTTCCGCAAGACCTGTCAATCATCTACGTTTTCCGTGATCTATCTGTTCTTGTTGTCGCGGAAGGATACTTTGGTCGGTTTTGAAGCCACGTCACGCCATTCCCCCTCCCGCTTACCATCCCACAAAATAGGTTTTAGGCTATCACTCGACAGGGCCAAGGGCCTTAAATCTAGAACATACACAGCACCCTTGGCCGTTAATTCATCAATGTGAAAGGAGAGACCCACACATTACCAAAGTTACTTTTTCCGACCATACCGGGACTTGAAGCTGGTTACATCGGCTCAGTAGGCAGACACGCCACAGACTGAGCTGAGGTGTCGAGCAATTGTATTATACATATGGACTCTTATTCATGACATTAGTAAATTACATAAACAAAGAAACAAGCCTTTCAACAAAATGTTTACACATTTAAAAGTTCTGTAGAAAAAAAATCATATGTCTTTTTTTTATTTCGTGATTATAAATAATTAACGAGATTTTGACTTATTTCTCCTCACAATTAATTTGATCTTTTTTAGATACTGAAAACCATTCAAAAGTGTAAAACTCCATTATTTTTCTGGGCGATTTAAAATGAGCAGAGGAACGTAAAAAAAAAGATAAAAAGTGAGAGTGGTGTTAAAAAGTATAGATTAGCTCGGATTTTAAAGGTGGCGAGTGGTCCATTTTAAAGAGAAAGAAGAAGGGGTGTTAAAAGGGGGCTATAGAAGAGTAGGGTGGGCGGGTAAGGGGGGTCCCTTCACACTTTTCAAACACAAGATCACTACCAATGAACACAGGCTCTTCTAGTTCATCATTAACAACAAAAAGTTGGTGATCACCTTTCACTATCTTGTCCATTCTTCATTTATAATCGGGTTCCTCTTAGGTGTTACCCCCTCCGGCCATTTATTAACCACTTGGGTGCAAAAATGTAATTAAGCTTGAATAAAATTCTAGTATGAGAAAAATTAAACAAATTACAAACACATTTTTTTACGACCAATATTGATAATATGTTTTTCTCTTAATAGTATTATTTAATAGCTACTGATATTTTAAACAAAACACGACAACTGCAGATCACACAGCTTATGAATACAGTACAGGGAAACTAGTTTAATTTTAGGCACTACGTCTTACTACTAATTCGGGTTATATGCTAATGTACTAATTGCACTAATGAGTTAGCGACAAGGGAGGTTGAACTTATATAAAGTGTACTCACATTTGCGTGGAGAGAGAGTAGGAAATAGTTTATTAAAAACCTCAGAACACCCAACAGGGATCAAACCACGAACTCCCCATCATTGTCAGTCTACATAATCTATTGCGAGAGTGACGCTTTAATCCATTGGTCAACGAAGAGGGTTTCAGTTATTTTTATATGGTCAAGTCAAACTTGGTGGTTTCGGGATAAAGTTCTAGCCTCGTGACCCGATGTGCATAGGTTAAAACCCAGCTGAGGTGTACGGATTTTTCTTGAGCGATAAAAATCCGTAGCACAACTTCCTTCGGAGGCTACGTAAAGCCGTCTGACCCATGTATATTGGGACCTGTAAAGAACCATGGAAGGTATGTGAAAATAGCTTACACGGCAAAAATTGGCAGGCCCTTTCGTTCTCGCTCATAGAAATAATTCTCTTGTGCTGATATAATCAGTCGATTCAGAAAGGGTTCGTTAAATTCCTCAATTAAATAAATAAAGTTACATTCTAGCTACCCGCCTCGGTGGCGTAGTTGGCTAACCCACTAGTCGTGTTGAGCTTGACTGCTGAGGACGGGGAGATCGAGGTTTGAATCTCGGTCGGGTGAATTGGGAGGGTTTTTTCCTAAATGGTTTTCCATTCTCCCTCCTCACAAATGCTGGTTCACTTCCTCTAATTCAACCTTCTATATCCCTAAACCATTAGAGTAATTAGTACTTAAAGCGTATAACCCAAACGGTTAGTAAGACGTGGTGCTAAATAATAATAATAATAATACATAATAGCTAAATGGGATAGTACAGTTAGAAATTTAATGTGAAGGTTATTTTTAAAAGTAAATATTTTATGTGATCAAAATATTGAAATATTTTACAATTTTATGTTGTTAATATTTTACAGTTATTGACCATATATATGAAAAATGACAGGTGCATATCACATTATATATGTATGAGAACTTTGATGTAGATCTAATAGTTTTTATAGCTGTCCACTCCTAAGAAAATTTTGACGGTATACTTTTTTTTAAAAAGATTTATTTGCGCCGCAGGGAGTAGAATCAAATTTTAATAGTTAATATTTATTTTACCAGTTCAGTCTTCTCTTATAGTTATCAAACTAACTTTTTATCGTCACAATTCTTTTTACTTTGAAGTATGTAAGGGAACGTAAATACTTGACATGTTTAGATTTTGGTTTATGATAGGTTACATCTATTTGATTTGGATAGGTTACGATTTTTTATTTAAGTTTTTATTGTTTAATAATAATTTCGTTTATAGTTCAATATAAATCCCCACATACTAGTATTTAAATTTTAAAGTTAACGTTAATGCAAACATATTTTTAGTTCTAACTTCTAATGTAGCATATCGCTCAAGTAAAATGACATCTACAAACCGTAATCTGCTCAAAATACTAAACTGAAATAAAGGAATCCAAAGAGTAGAATTAAAACGGATATATTATGCAAAAATATCACATGTATTTTACTTAATTTAAGTGTATGTTCCCGGATTCAAACACCATGCTTCTACAAACTATTCTTCAAGTATGGTGGAAGCGAAGGCGTGGCAGTTTTAACAGACGTCTGAACCCTTGAACACTTGATGTTGACAAAGGACCTGACTGTCGTTGGTTCAATGCCTCCAGCTACGAGCACTGCTGCCCTTGCGGACTTCCTTGGCAACTCTTTCTCCACTTTTTATCAACCCCTCCCCCCTTCCCCTTCGGTCCTTTTACCTCATTATATGCCCATATTTGGCCCTGTTTAGAGGCAGAAAAAAAGAGTATATAACGGGTGACCCCTAGATTCATTAGACTGTAGTTCATCATATTATATCCTCTAAGGAGGAACCTTTGCTCCTGCATCTGTAGAAGAAACTGGTGGTCTTGATGTTTGGGTCGTGGGTTTCCCCGCCTCGATGCCAAGGGAATCTCGTCGGACGTGCCAAGTATTCGACAAATATCCAAGTCCTTCAGACGTGTTGTTGTAGTCAAGGAGACTAATTTTGTTTCTGTTAGTCGAAGCAGCTGTAATGTTTTCTAAGTCCTTCAAACTCGTTATTTTAGTCAGAATGACTAAATTTAGTTTTGTGCCAATCTGACTTAATTTCTCTAGTCAAATAGTCTGACTCTATATTTTCCCTATGTCCATATAACATAGCTTAAATACAGGGGCTTTGAGCTCTTTATGTAATAAGGACCTTGCTTTAAGGTTACTCTTCTCCATAAGTTCATTATTCCATTTTAAGTCCTTATGACTTCACAATATCTCATGACGCCGTGAACGTCATAGTCACTTGTTCAAATTGTATATGGCTACAAGCAGGTTGTCTAACGCCTTTATTCGAGGACCTAGTTAGGTCAGTATCTCACAGCATTCTTGTTGGCACCCCTCTTTCTGTGTTACTATTTTGGGTGCGTAAAGTGCGGAACACGACTAGTTTTGTATAGTGGCCCGCACAGATAGTATTTTCATTTTCCCCTTGTTGACACCTCATTTGTCCAAGTTTTTAAAGTCAGTGTGTACTAGATTTGATGTATACCCCAGGGTGTGGGTAATGGTATAAATGTACTATTGAGTGCTCTGGCAGTACCCATTGGGAAAGGACCGGCCATAGTACAATTTTGGGCTGACACCTGATTGTTAGCCATCTGCTGATGTAATTGACAGACCGTCCTATTACCATTTGTTATCTAGGAGGTCGTTCCTTTTTTACAAGTCAAGCTAGGTAACTTGGCCGACATTTAACTTAGTAACTCTAAAACTATAGGATTTGCAGTTATATTTTTATAAGTAATTTTTTTTTTTTTTTTTTTGTTTAGACCCTTCTGGTGGTAGTCTGGTGCTAGGCCGGCTGTTTTGGAATCCTGTTTTTAAATCCAATACTTTCTATAAACTTAACTTCCATTTGATTGTTCCGTGTCGTCTTGGACACGTACTCTCCCGTGCTACGGGAAGTTCCTATATTTTTGAAGTTGTTAAATCCTATCATATGTGTCAGTTTAAAACTTAAAGTTTTCCTTAATACTTCTAAGAGTTACACGTTTTCTTTAGTCGATTTAACGGACATTTATTACTGTTTTCCTACTATCAATTGTAACCCTATAACATAATTTTATGTTGTTTTTTTTAAATATAAAATATATTATTGTTACCTATTAATTTCTCTTACTATTATGAAATATTTCCCAGTCTAATTTATTATACATTTAATTTGTAATAGTTATCGCTACCTCCTCTAAATATTAGAGTGAAGGGGAAGTCACGATACACTAAGACTTGTAAATTGGCATGTTGCAAATTTTACAAATAAATTATTCCCATTAAATTTACAAACCCAAGACGTAGAGTCCACCCGCGATCAACAAAAATGTAATGGCAAAAGTTTTGTACAGACTACAATAATAACAACAATAATAAGCAAATTTTAAACAAATTTTTAATTAGAGTAGTTCGCGATACTTTTCAAATTTTGAAAGTATCTCCCACACCAAACATGCCTGGTGACCCCTATTCTCGGGAAATCAATAAATTAGTCATTTTAAAACATTAATCTTTAAATTTTTAATAATTCAAAATTTCATAAGAGTAAAAAAATTATCTTTTTCGGTAATTTCATACAAACTTTTGAACTTTGATTAATAATCATATATGTTTGTAGATTCGTGTGTGGAGGCTTATAAACACAAATAAGTATGGCTGTAATCGTTATTGTTATTGTGGTATAGCACGTTTTTGCTCCTAAGTTCTTCAATTGTATTAGCCGTAATGGTAGTCTATGTTAAATGATTATATACTATGATGTAGTATCCATTATTTTGATATTTTCCTCTGACTAAATTTGTATCCCTTGAAATAACACAGAAAGTGGTGAACACAAAGTTTCTGAAAATTAATTATTTTATTCTAGAAATTACTATATTTTAACTTTTGAGAGTAATGAAGTTTAATGGTTTTAAAAAGCACAACAGTATTTTTGACGGTTAAACAAATAATAGGGTACTGTCAATGTAAGGTTTTAAAAGGTTAATAATACAATATTTCAATTCCTTTTGCAAGTGAACTTAGTTAGACCTCCAATTCGCCCTGTCCTCTGCCTTCACCTTGAGCCCTAGAATGTTCTTCTTTCCTTCAAGCCGACCAATATGTTATCTTAAACAGTTCTTAAAGTATTTGTCATAAGCAGCGTGGAATTTGAAGAGAAATGTTTTCTATAAATTTAGAAAGTTTATGTTAAATTTAAATTTTGTTGATGATATCTATAGAATAATTGTTGATTTTTCTTTAAAAAAATAAAATGAAAATAAACTGGTCTCCTAAAGTTATATTTTGTTTATTATGAACAAAAATATGTATTGCTAGAAGAAACTATAAGCAAATGGATCTTAATTTGCGTTCCTTTTAACCTCTTTCCCTTGAATTGTATATGAAAGTAACCCGTTTTACTGGCTTTATGGTCTAGGGCGTCGCACTCTCAACAGACTGGACGTCCGATGACAAGGAGATCAATGGTTGAATCCTGGTTGGGTGTAGCCCTATTAATGCTGATTCTTCCTCAATGATTCTCTACTCTTCTATCACGCAAATGCGGATACCCTTACTTTACATTCAAACTACAGTAGCCCCATGGCTTCTTTGGTGCTGACTGACAGCTCACAGCTGACTTCTGATAGTCAACATTTAGGTACATACCTACATTTTGAATGTCAGAAGTGAAATATGCTAAACACATGTTTTTTTCAGATTATCTGGTTTGGTGTAGGGATACATAATTTGGTCTTGTAGCTTTTCCAAAGCCGTTAGCTGTCAGCTGTGAGCTGTCATTCAGCAACAAAGAAGCCATAGGGCTACTGCGCCTAATCCCTTACACATAATAATTAGTGTTTATGCATTTAGTAAGACACGTTGACAACATTAAAGAATGGTTTGTATTATTATTATTAAAAGGCTGGTTTCTCTATACACGGAGGAAATGTGACATGAATCGTTTATTCACTGAACCGAGAGGCACAACATGGTTGGTTGTTTGGAACATTATTACTAAAGAGAGACAGAGGTTCCCCATTACAAGCTATACATCATTAGCGCGTAGCCTGGTTAGGTTAACGTTTGAAAAGGTTGGGGAGGGGTTGACGGCTCTAAATTACAGGGTCCCCACCACGTAAGATTGACAAGAGCAACGTCGGAATCATGTAAATCACTCTTTGACGAGCTTCATGACACCACTTAAACGTCAATAAACCGCCCTAAATAAGTCAATAAATCATTTTTTTTTTTTTTTGTAATGGCAGCTTCTCCCTACATCCCGATGAAGTTAAGATCTTAGAAGACACTTCATGCAGGTGGTCAAGTAGTGTAGGACGCCAGACTCACAGCACATTGAATTTCCGGGGTATTATAAGGCCACTACGTTTCGAATATCGCCCGGGGGTATTTTTATTTTTTATTTCACATGTGATTTATTAAGGTGAGCTTTCGACAGAGTTGTCTCGTGAAGTGTTGCCAGGGTCGGCAGAACTTATTAAAATTGTAGTCCGCTTCGGTGGCCACATCATATAAAACGTGTCTCGTTAAATACAAACTGCAGAAGACAGGGATATCGGGGTTCGAATACTGGTTGGGTGTAATGAGGGTGGTTTTCACCAAACTAGTTTTCCACTATGTCTTCACACTGATGCGTGTACTTTTCCTCTAAAATTCAGACTTACTCATCCTAAACCCATTTACGTATTTAGTACAGATGCTTGTAATCGGAATGGGTAGTAAGAGGCGGTGTTAATAGACAAATTAATTCAAACTGTAATTGTGATATGATCTCCCCTACTCAATCCCCATTTGACCAATCTTGCATAAGCACTATTAATAAACATATTTGAAGGCTAAATGCGTTACTAGATATACTTTCACCTATTCATAAGTCAAGTTTTGCAACTTTTATTTTTTATATATTATTAATACAGTAATACTAATAATATAGTAAATCTATATCAATTTTTTGGCAAAGCAAAAATGTGTATTTTCTAAAAGCTCTTGCAAATATCTATTAGTAAAAAAATTAAGGAATACCTGGCATGGTAGATGTTTTGGTTCTTACTTGGTAAAACGTATATTTCATTCATAATCTTGGGATAGAACATTTTCTTGAGGGTATTATCTCAATATTGTAAAATGTAAAAATAGGCTCAGAAGATCAGTATGAAAATATTATACCTGCATTTTATATACGTGTGTTTTGTAAAAAAAAAAGGGGTGGTGGTATCTTAAATAGTAGTGGCCTAAGTAACCTGTCTCATTTTCTCCCTCCTTACTCCGTAAGGTTCTGCTAAAGAAACTCTATCGAGAGAGGTATAATTTAACTGCCTAGGTATCTTTGATATTACAAATCAGATGTAGCATTTAGGTTGAATATTTAAAAAACATTTCATATTCCATGAATTAAATGTTTACTGGAGTTGAAATTTTCCACTCTCAAGAGTCTCCAAATTCATATATTTTGATTAATTTTAAGACTTAAATACCTGAGGAACAAAAGGTAACTGGTATAGGAGCATAAAATGGATCTTTATTTTTTTAGCATCGCGTTATATTGCTCTTTCGGGCTATTCGCTAATGTACTAGATTATGTTAATGATTTAAGTGATTGGTAAGGTTATATTTATATGACGTTTACCCGCATTTGCAAGGCGAGTGGAAAGCCATTTTGGAAAAACCACCCTCAATACACCCTACCAAGATTCGAACCTCGATCTCCCCGTCATCGTCGGTCTAGTCTACTGCGAGAGTAGCGCGCTAAGCCGCGAGTCCACCAAAGCGGATCTTAGTGAATCTAAGGATGTAATTTAATAAAAAAGGTTTACAACACATATTGTATTTTCATTTATATCTTCCTCCTTCCCTGTTTGCTCTCCTACTGCCTGACAGCTACACCTTGTAACATTATAATCCCACTTTGTTTTCAGGGTTTATGAATCTTAACTAGCCAAATCCTGTTTTCAGTTAGGGGTAGTTTCCCTTACGAGAAAAAAATACACAAGGTTCAAGCAGGGGATCAAGCCTGGGACATCTAGGCTTGTAGCCAGGTGCACTGGCCACTACACCACGTGACCGCTAAATATAATTTAATCACCTCACTGAACTGCGCTGTTTAAAGTGACCTCTGTCAAATAAAATATTTGTTTAAATTCAAGTCTTTGAAGTTTTAAAAAAAATATATATTCTAACATTTTTTATTTATTTTTTAGTTGCTAAACATGAGTTTGTGTCTTGTCAGCGGTACGTTTATTCAAAAGGATAGTAGAAAGTGGTCCCATTGCAGTTTCCTGGATACGGTAAGATTTCAGGTCGTTAGAGGAAGAGGGGTTTGGATCCCCACTGGGATGACAGTAAAAGACCCGGTGGCTTAAACCCCGTGGAGCGCCAAACATAACAGGTGATAATAACGTCTGATTATAAGTCTAGTTGAGGAGAGGAGAGAGATAGAGAGAGAAATATGTGAAGAGAAAGACAGAACTAAGAGAGACTAACTCATCCGTGACATAATTGCAACCACGTGTGTGTGTGTGTGTGTGTGTGTGTGTGTGTGTGTGTGTGTGCGCGCGCGCGCGCGCGCGTAAGTGGCTTGACTGTGGTGTGTTTGAATTTAATTTTAGATTATTTTTTTTTGTCGAGCAACAAATCTTGCTCTCTAAATTAATTTGACAATAATATCCCTTATTTTTAGGAACATTCTTTTAAATAAGACCTTGACTGATTCTAATCCTCCTTTGTAGTTTTGCTATATAAAACACATATAGAATATATACACAGCCTTATGTTAATACAGCGTCACAAAGAATTTATGAAGACGAAACGATACATATCCTATTCTATTCTAGGAAACCCACTCGTCACCGGCGCAGAGCCTCCCGTTTTATATTTTACCTTACTTCATTAACCATTTGTTACCCGGTGTAGACATATGGCTAGAGATTAAAAAGATTTTAAAATTATATTAACAATTTTTTTTTTAAAGCTATACACAGATTTTAAAATCAATTTATATAAAATAAATTATTACAATAACATATACCTTAGCTAGCTCTAACTTTATATAACATTCTTGGCATACAATTGTGATTTTAATATAGATCTTTTAAGGTGATTTGACCTTTTCATTTCGGGTAGAAACGCAGAGCCATCGGAACAAACGGCTACCTTAAAGAATTTCTATTGTCTTGCAGATTTATTTTCAGAAACGATTTGTTCAAGAATAGAAACACGTTGATTATTTTATAATTTCTATAAACACTCCTCCTCTATGATTTTAACAGTGATCAAATATTAATAATTTTGAGATTTTTCAATAGAAAACTGCCGGCTGTATAATAAAAAATAAGAAAATGTAACACCTAATAAACATTGATACATTATCTTAGAAGAGGTGTTAAAATATTACTATAAACATTTCACTCGTTCACGAGAAAACTGATATTTACAAACGTATGATTTTTACCGTAAGACCTGTTCGGTAGCTAGCACCATCTACGTGTTCCGTGATCCATATGTTCTTCTTGGCGCGGAAGGATACTTTGGTCGGTTGTGAAGCCATGCCACGCCTTTCACCCTCCCGCCCACCATCCCACAAAATAGGTTTTAGAATTGCACTCGACATAACGCAGGACCTTCCTTCTAAAACCCTAATAGAAATTATTTTTACCATGAATTTAAATAAGAAATTCATCGAGTATCATGGTGGGTTATAATTATCTAATTTTCCGAGTTAATCAATGTTGAGTTAGCTCGAACCTACTTATATATATTTCATTTATTATTTTTAAACATCGTGTTCAGGTTATAATCATGATAATTACTCTACTGGGGTAAGAATAAGGAAGGAAGCATTTTAGAGGAAGTAGTGCACCCACAGGATGATGGAAAACCATTTTAGGAAAAACCACCCTCAGTAGAGTAGACATGATTGGGATTTTAACCCTTATCTCCCCATATTCAGCAAGTCAGTCTAACATTAGAGTGACGCCTTGAACCATCTGGCCATTGAAGCGTGTAGGTAGCATCATGACAATTCCAGTGCAATGGAACCATACCTAAACTAAAACTATCGAAAACATAAACTATGCGGAACTGAGACTGAATAAAGAGTGGGTTTTTTAAGCATTTTGTTTTTTGAATATTACTTCTTGCTAAGTTAAAGTTTACAAGCCTCACACACCCCTAAACCAAATGTAAGGAAAACATTACCAAAGGCTGTGTATGTACCATTTAAATGGTAGCCAACTTATCCAAATTATGCCAGGGATTTTAAAGTGAATGTAACCGAACATGGAAATAAATAAATCGTAATTTTACAATTATATTTAAAAAAAACTTATTTATAAGGGGAACATTGAACAATAATAATAATACTTAGCACCGTGTCTGACTACCCGTTAGAATTATACGCTTAAACACTAATTACTCTAATGGTCGAGGAATTGGGAAGGTTGAATATAGAGGTGGTCGACCCGCATTTGTGTGGAGGCAGAGTGGGAAATAATTTAGGGAAAACCATCCCCAGCTCACCCAAGTCAGATATCTCCCCGTCCTCTGCAGTCTAGATCAACACGAAACCAGCGCGATAGCTAACTACGCCACCGAGGTGGGTATTTAATATGAACTTTAATAATATTTTCATTTCTATCTAAGAATTAACACCCGTATTTAATATAGTTTTAATGATTTATCAGCAGAATATCAATAAAAATGTTTTAAGCTATTATAAGAGGAATAAAATCAAACCAAGAAGGATACGAAACCAGGCATATTTAAAATAATTGCAAAATACTTTTGGACACACTTGAACCAGAGTCGATTAATATCGTGTGACGTTCAAAACCTAAAACTATATAGACAATAGCTAAGGTAGGTGAACTTTATTAAAGTTATTTGCGAAAATAATCTTGTTTTAAGAAAGTACGTGCTATGTTATTTTGTATCGTGTGTTTTTAAAATAATGAAGGTCCGTAACAGTGTTTCCTTGGAGAAAGTAAGGCTTACTATTAGTATTCGGGGGGGGG
>CABEEJ010003492.1:7910-41980 GCA_901482245.1 Timema douglasi | reverse complement strand
TATATATATATATATATATATATATATATATATATAGTTTTACGAAATATTACACAAGAAAGTCCTTTGTTTAATAATAGAATTTAAATCAGTTACTTTTAGCATATGAGTTTTTTTAATTAGAAACTAGTCGATTGAAAACGTCTAGGTTAAAATCAACACCAGTAAGGTAAAAAAAAAAAAGTTCGTTCACGGTAGGAGTTTACCTCTGAAAGGCCTTTTTCCCTACCAGAAATCTATTATATAGTAGGATATTGGTAGGAAAAAAGACCTTTCAGAGGTAAACTCCTACCGTGAATGAAGTATATAATCTATATTACTAATGGGAGTAACTCTTTTAAATTGAACTAACTCACATTCCATTACGAAGATGAGTAGGCCTCAACATGACGGCAATTTAAATAGGAAGAAAATATTAATTTAAGGTTAAGCAACAATGCATAGCAACTATCCAACCTAGTGATTACTAGACTTAGACCTGAAAATAATTTACATGAATAATAGTTAACAATACCAAATTCTAGAAAGTCTTAGTTTAAAGTGTTATATAGCGATGGCTGTTAAATGATCTAGCTGGCATGAGTTAACCTTATATTGGATTACTAGATACAAATAATACGCTCCTAAAAAAGACTTACAAGTTTACAAATAGTTAATGGCAAGCTACCAGGAGTCTATTAAGATACTATGGCCAGTGTATTCCTAATTAATACTGCCTGGTCATTCAATAGTATATTTAACATTTTGCACAAGTCTGGACAGACTATATCTAGTGCAAGCAGTTAAACATTAAGTAATAAAAATGGTGCCTGAAGGGGGCTGGACAAAATAAATCATACCCCGTGGGCCACTACTCTAGAATAGTAGCAGACCCACAGGTTGATAACCGTAGAAAGGTGCATCATTACAAATACTAGAGAATGTTTTCAGTCAAAGACCCAACTTGGTCGTGGAACATAGCGATGACTAACCTGATTTCCACCATAATATGATCCTATGCATTAAGTTAGCTGGAGTATGGGTATACAGTATAGGGCGTCTGGGTATTGCCCAGATATTTACGACTATGTCAGATGGACATAGGAAAATAGAACAAGATTTCTAACATTCTAAACTATGCCTTATGGGCACAGAGAACAAGTCAGAAATTCTGACATACAAAATTATGTAAAATGGACATAGAAACAAAGATTTTGAGCTCTATTATTCAAAACTAGGCCTTATGGACATAGAAAAACAAGTCAGAAACACTGACAGATAAAAATATGTCCTGTGGACATAATAACATAGAGTAAGAACTCTATAAATCTATACTATGCCTGATGGGCATAGAAAAACCAGTCAGAAAACCTGCCATACTAAACTAGCTATATCATATGGACATAGAAACAAAGATTTGGAACTCTATTATTCAAAATTAAGCCTTATGAACATAGAAAAACAAGCCAGAAACACTGACATACTAAACTATGTCATATGGACATAGAAACAAAGAGTAACAAATCTATCAACGGTTACTGATACAAATACTCATAGTGACAGACGTTGATACATCTGTGGTGAGGAGGAGAGACCGACGCCTTATATCTCATGATCACCAGTCACATAGTTCGTAGATCCTTGCTTGACGTCCAGTCTACTCCTCCGACGAATCGTTATAATGGAATACAAAATGTGAAGCGAGGGGTGGCTGTTTTATACAAAAAAGGACTGACGTTTTCGGGAAGGACGTCCACCAGGACAAAGGGGTAGGGGGTGAGTTTGCAGAATTGCTCATAAAGATAACTAGCACTAGAAGACGGCGCTGAGCGATACACAGAGAAGCAACTCTGTCGTTTCATCGAATTGGAGCCAGCGAGTAAGATGTCCTTTTGTTAAACCTCCAGGAGCAGTCATTTGGGGAACTTTCCTCTAGTTTGGACGTTTCCAGCAACATTATTTCACCGTGAGTTAATATCTGCCATAAATTATTAGAATTTATTAGTTCTTGTATTTATCGTGTTGATCATATACGAGTATATGGTATTTTGAGTGTACGGGTTAATACGTTGCTTAACACGTTACAGTGATGTGGAATGTTACCAGGGTAAGCATTTATTGCTTAAACCGCAACTGAGGTTACTGAGTAATGAAAACAATTTACTTTTACAGTTCAAGCTAACTCTTCTTACCCCCGAATTACTCCAAGACACATCACTCAATTATAGCCAAGATATCTCATCAAAAATCAATCATTGACCCCTTGAAATGTAATTTGATATTTTTGGGCATTTTCTTTAAATTAAACCTTACTCATTCTTACCTCATTAGTGTAATTAAATGAGCTCTAATGGGTGGTAAGACGCACTAAACAAAAAAATAACCTAGAAAAAAAAACCAATTCACAAGATTTTTATTTTATTACTGTGATTGAATAGTTACTAACTGAACGGTTTGGTGGGGTAAAAAAAAGATTGAAAGTTCAATTATAGCTCAAATTGAATTTGTGCCGACATATGTTGGACAATCACGAAACCTTTATAAAGTGCTTTAAATTATGGTTAAAAGAAGTCTCTGACCTATTTAAAATAATACATTTTTTTTTTTTTCCTGGGGTCCTTATGGAGTATTAGATATTAAAGTCGTTGGCATGGAAAATGGGTGTAGTTTGCCTTTTCCCATTTTTTTTTACTACACCCTTCTTTTATAAACATATTCACTGTCCTGATAATTAAACCTAAGTATACATTAATTCTATATAAAGATACTCTACTAGCTGAACTACCGAGTTGAGTATCAACCAATCATTAAATTTACAATTAATGGGAATAGTTAATTTAAAAATGTTCATATATTATATTAAGAGGGTCTTTGTCATACCCAGAAAGTTATCCACCCCTGTTTTAAAACAAGAGAAACTTCCACCACGTAGACAAAACGTGTATACCAATCTTTTGTACAACATCTCATATTTATTTTTCTACGGGGTTGGTTTTTATTTGGGTTCGTCAATAAAAGGATGTAGTTGTTTTGTGTTGTATACATTATAATACCAATTTCAGCTTTTATTTTAAAATCTATTGTGCCACTGTTCAATCTCATTGCTGAACAGTCTGAAATTCCCTTGTTATAAAATTATTATTTACTCTAGAAGTTGGTGTAATTCATCACACGACCTATATAAACACTTAACCTAATACAGTATATTTAATAATTTTTTTGTAGCTGCGTCTTCATACCCCCGTTAGAGATATACACTAATTACACTAATAAAATAACGATGTGGAGGGTTGTATTTAATAGTAAATATACACGATATCAGAGAATATAATTATATTTGAACTATATATTGATAAAATGTAAGAAACTTATGTCGAAGAATTGAAATAAGAGATTTTATAACTACAGAACAACTCATCCTTCAAGATTTGCCAATCATATAGCAATTTCTGGAAAAGTAGACCACACAAAATGTATTTTGCTGATTATCCTAGTGATGAAGATTAAATCATATTATAAGATCAAATTTCTATGCGAATAATAATTTTTCATAGTGAAAATTGTGAAGATGGAATAAAGATCTCGGCTCTTAGATGCTAATCCAAGATACTTTTTAAGAGCTGCAGTATCAACATTGTGATCCGGACTTTTAAAAGATAATGAATAAGTTAAATGTAGTTCTAACCATTACATTACAATCATATATTGACATATATTTTTTCTTAATGTATCGTTAAATAATATATATATATATATTAAGATGTGACCTAATGAATTGTCAAAATAAGCTATTTTTATTAACCTACCTGTATGTAAAAATAATTAAAATATGCACCCGTGAAAAAGTTAAGAAATTCACATGCGCCCTTGGTATCATAAATGTTGGTGACCACTACTTTATATTTCAATAAACATGAACATTCTTCTCTAAATACCTGCTTAGGAAGTAATAGCCTGCTCCCACATATATATGTTCATCTTAATTGTAGTTTGTAATCCTAAATGGGCGATTTTCCTACCACAACACCAAAAATAAGGAATGTACAAATTAAATTTGGCAACCACATTTCCTTGTATTTCTGACAGATGTGTGGTGAAATGTAATAGTTTTTAATATTGATGAAATGGCGGAATATCTATGATATAGAAAGACTTTCTTAAAATAACTCATAAAAAAATAAATTAAATTATGGAAATTTTAGTATAATATTCAAAATGACAAAAACAAAGAACTATAAAAAAAATTCTGCAAACATGAGCTCATGATTATAATTTGAGTGAACATAACCATTTTCTGGCATGTACAGCCCCCCCCCCCTCATACTTTCGACACACACACACACACACACAAAACATGTAATCAAAATCTAGGTTCTGGTACTGAGTTAGTATTATAATAACATTCACTTTCAATTTGTGAATACTTTTGAAAGTAAGCCTTGATAACCCGTTTGACAACAACGAAGTCCTGTAAAGCAGATGTAGGACTTATTGTGCGAATATGTGCCAAATATAAACTTTGACAAATATTGTGGCTTTTACATAATTATATCAGATAAGCTCGCTACTTTTTTCTTAAGCCATGTAACAGGTGAAATGCAAATTTAACATATGCACCAATAAAATATACATAACTTCGGTTTGGAAAAAAAACTTTCACTTTTGATAGAGATTATAAATGAATTGGACAGGCTTGTATAGAGTAAATATTTATTTGAAGCATACAGCTGCACACTAATTAAATTTTAATTCCGATAATCTATGTGACGAGGATGTTGCATCTGCTTGACATTATACTTTATTAGTTTAAGAAAGTATGGTTAGTTGATCATTTAGAAAGTGAAATTAATTATTAAACGCATATATTCCCATTATCACTATTTTTTTAAATGTAAATAAAAATTTATTTTGATTATTGAAATACCTATATGCGTTTTTGTTTTTCAACATTTATAAAATTAATAATAATAATAATACATAGCACCGCGTCTTACTATCCGTTCGGGTTATTCGCTTAAGTACTAACTATGCTAATGGTGTAGGAATTGAGAAGGTGGAATATAGAGGAGGTTAACCCGCATTTGCATGGAATGAGAGTTGAAAACCATTTAGAAAAATCCCCCCCCCCCCTCCCAGGATTCACCCGATCGAGAAACGAACCTCTATCTTTCCACCCTTGGCAGTATAGCTCAATACGAAACTAGTGCGTTAGATAACTACGCCACCAAGGCTGGTACAATTAATAAAGAATTCAGGCTATTTTTTCTATAAACACTTAAGATGTTACGTGAGCTAATTTCTTAAATTAAAATTAGGTTACCATATAAGTATGCGGGAGGGTATGTTTGAATCCAAACAACATTTTAAGAACTGATAAACTGTTTGATCAAATTAAACTAAAAAAAAAATCAATACCTTTTGTAATAATTGTAATTTGTGAATTGTGAATTTAAAGAAATATAAAGAAAATTTGGGGTAATATGGAATACCATTTACTTTTTCATTAATATCAAAGCATATTTTCACATTTTGTCATTGGGTTCCATATTTAACATAATTAATATGTTTTTACTAATTTTTAGTGTTTAAAACAAAATTAATAGCTTTTAATGTCCTGTAGGAGCACTTAAAAGAGATGTGAGACAAATGAGGGCAATATGGAATACTACACATTTTTATAAGAAATTAAAACTAACAAATGTTTCATAATAAAGTGTAAAAAAACTTGCAAATATTATGTGTAAAACAATAAAATAGTAATAATAACCAATCATTGAAAAAATACATTATAATAAAAATAAATTAGTATTAACAATGAATTATTAAAATATAATAGACTAAAATATTATATTAGGTTACATTGTTCTCTTAATATATTTCTTAGGTGTTAAGAAAAATGTTTTAAGCTTACGTTGACAAAATAAATAATTTGAAAAATACTTGAAAAATGTGCGGAGAATAGTAGTATTCCTTATTGCCCGACTCGCCATTTAGGAAAACAATATTTTTTGTTAGGTTATAATAAATATACAGTAAAGTTATATTCAACTCAAAGATAAGCATGAGAGAGCCTTAACCTAATGATTTAATTAGGATGAATAAGAACAGTAGAGTAAAGAAATATTGCAAGATAAACACCAGCCTGTAAAAGTTTTTGTGACAGCTAAAATAAACAATCGTCTCTCACGAAACAATCAGTGGATCTGCCGAAGTGATTAACGATAGATTGCGACACTTAATATATAAGAAACAATGGTATTCCGTATCGCCCGACTATTCCTTAGTACCCACATTTCCTCTACTTACCCAAACCAGAACATTTCTCAAATGAATACAGAGCTCTTAATTTTATTTTAAGCTTCCAATCTGGCTTTAAGGGACGAATAATTATTTTAAAGATTCTGGTTTGAATCCCTGTTGAGAACAGATATTAATCTTATTCGTAATTCAAGGCAGACAAGTATGGTCAAACAAAGTTTAAGTTCGTAATAAGATATATGACGAAGAGTTAAATATGTTTTTAAGATGAAAATTAAACAATAAAATAAATCGGTCCTTCCATAGGACATAGTAAAATAAATATTTTTTTAAAAAGAAGTGTTGTAGATATAGCTATATAGGAATCTTCTAGCACGTGGTACATCTGTTTAAAGCCCCGCCCCGGTGCCAAGAAAATAATCACACGATTGAAGCACGAAACTACGGGAACAGAGCTTCAGTGGCCGCGTGGTCTCGCAGTAGACTTAACGTCTGCCAATAATGGGCAGATCGAGGTTCAAATATAGGTCGGCTGTATTGAGGCTTTTTTCAAAAATGATTTTCCGCTCTCCCTTCACGCAAATGCGGGTACACTTTATCCAACTCTAGCTTTACTAATCCCTAAAACCATTAGCCTAATTAGTACATAAGCGTATAGCCCTACCGGGTAGTAAGACGCGGTGTTAAAAGCAAGTTCTAAATGATAAATAGGTATATATATATGCCTGAAGGTATTTTATAATACCTTCCAGGGTTCTTTTACGTGTCCACAATCGAAATGGGACCAACGGTTTTAGTTCCCCATCCGAAGGAAGTTGTGCAACGGATTTTTATCGCTCCAGAAATAATTGTTAACCTCAGCTGGGATTGAACCCACAAATATCAAATCCTGGGGAGAGCACTATAACCCAAGACCACCGAGGTAGACATATATTATAATATATTTAATTATCCGTATGCCCAAAGATGTATTCACGTGCCACTGGGGGTCCGCGTGGTCTGAGGTTGATAAACCCTTTAATAAATTATGTTCTATGTTCTATAAAGGCGGTCTTGGAATAGCCCGAACAGATAGTAAGACGTGGAACTAAAATAAAAATACATGTTTCATAGAAATATATTTTATAATACTTATGATAAATTACTTTAAAATTATTGTGAGAGAAAATTGTATTACAAATTGTCCATTGCTTCTCTTTTCGATAAAACTTTATCAGATAAACCGGACTGTAACGGTTGAGTAACATATAATTTTACAATTTCAAATTTGATGTAGCAATAAACATAGAAGATTTTTTTTTTTTAAACTCTTGAAACCAGATTTAGTTAACGGAAAACAAGAACATTTCTCATTTTTATCACACTAACCAAGAACCAAAAATTTTAGAGAAGTAAAAACGGTTAATTTGTTGGGTGTTTTCAAACGGCCACTTTGAGTCTTACTGATAAAAATAAAAGTTCAAGACGTGTAATTTACTTTCTTTTCCCCATGGTTCAAAGTTGCATATATATGGTGTAGTAAAACGTCAAATAAGTCGTCAGAGCTTACTGGTGATAATTGAGAACACAGAATGGACGATAAGAATATAGGGTCGTTTTTCCTACGGTACTAAACCCATCGCTGATAATGATGATAGCAAGTTGAAGAAGAGAAAAACCTCTGCTACTTAAATAGTGAACATTGGGGCTTGATGTCAGATATAGACCTCTCACTTTGAAGTATCAATTAATGGTTCTGTTTTGTTGATTTGAGGTTGGTACAGATTTCCTTTTCTATTTGACTTGCGTCTACTAAGAAGATGAACATATAATTATGTGAATATTTTATCCTTCTGCATTTCAAATTTGTATATTATAATGTACTGTGATATTTCTTTAAAATTACACACACAAAAAACTGATATCTTGTGGACCACATTATATCCTGCCCAGGAATCCAGTGGTCCAAGGAACACACTTTGAGAAATAATTTCTTAGAAAATTAGGCCACTGAAGCGGCTTTTCGCTGAGCTATATGGTCAAATAACATTACGTTAAATAATTATTTCCTGAAATATACCTTTATATATATATACACACCTACCATATATATATATATATATATATATATATATAAACCATATATACCATACATATATATACCTGGGAATTATTAAAATTATTAAAATAAAATTATTGAAATTGAAATTGAAATTATTATTATTATTATTAGCACCGCGTCTTACTACCCGTTCGGGTTATACTCACTTACGCTAATGTGTAATGGTAGGGTGATTGTGAGATGAAATGGAGGACCTACAGTTTAATGTGGAATCCGAACCCCGGTGGAGGCCTGGCATTCCCCACATTCACAAGATGTCTGGTCAGAGGTGAAGGAAGGGTTTGGTAATCAGATAAATCTGTGAAGGGACCGAGGATTGAACCCCAGCCGCCGGCACAGAAGTCTGACACCTTACTCCTAGACTGCCAGGTCACCATACCCGGGAAGTTTGCTGACAAAGGATGACTATTGTATCAAAGAAAAATAGGTAGAGAATTGACATATCCATGAAGAGGTTACTGCTGACCAGCAAGCCGAGTTTGGAACCGAGGAAGAAACTTATGAAATTCTACATTTGGTTCAATAACTTGGGTTCTTAGCAAGATGGAAAAGAAATACTTGTAGAGCTTTGAATTGTGGTGCTGGAGAAGAATTGAGAAGATCGGGTGGACAGACAAACAGGATGATAATTGAAGTCCTAATAAGAGTGGGTGGGAAAAGATCTGTTTTGGATGTGAGTCTTCAACACAAAGCAAACTGGATCAGACACATCCTTATGAAGAACTGTCTTCTGCAAGATGTCATAGAACGGAAGGTTGAGGGAGAGAGGAGCTTAGGATGGAGGAGGATTCAAATACTAGATTACTTAAAGGAAATAATAAAATTCTGATAGCTGAAGAAGGAGGCAGTGGAAGCGCATTGGTGGTCTAAGCTCACTGAAAAAAAGGAATGGACCCGTCGTAGGACAGAACACCTGATAAAAATAATTGTATATATTTTCGCACAACGTTGGGAATGAGGTTGTATTTAGAAAAAGTATACCTGCATTTACCTTTGATAAGAGGGGGGAAACCATTAAAGAAAAAAACACCCTAAGTACACCCACCCGTAATTCAAATACCTATCTCCTTATCTTCGGCAGTTTAGTCTACTGCGAGAGTGACGTTTTGGAAAATGCGGTTATGGAAGTGGGATTGATATTATACATTTTCAAATTTAAAAACCTGTGAAAGTTGATCAGCTATAGATCCAATCGCCCAACCAGTCATAAACTAGACATCTTTATTTTTATGGATGCTCTTCGCCACTTAAAAAGTCTTCGTACTGACCGGCTTTGCCCTTCATAGGTTAGCCAACAAGATACTCTTAGTGGTGACTTTTTATGTGTTTAGACTCTGATGATGTCTTTATTCGTTTGAAATATGTTCCAAGTCGAAAGGGAAAAGAAAAACCAGACTTATTTAAAAAAATTAATTAACACCTTAAATCTCATCAACATGAAACAACTAGATATTATATGAAAGAAGCACATTAAGTATTGTAAAATTATTATCACGAAAACGTAACACGGTAGAAAAATTATAATTTACGTTTTATTTTTTAGTTTTTAAATTAAAACGCTCAATGCTGCGGTTAGTAACACATTTAATTTACGAGACATAGGATTAGAAAAGTGGCTTAAAGAGAAAATGTGAATGCATTATTGTGGAATGGGAATGAAAAGACCTAAGCTATAAATTACCTCGAGGAAATTCCGTCTCAGACTTTAACTTGTGGTTATTTCTATCTGGTGTGAATGGAAAATAGATTTGTTCACGTTCAAAATTATTTGTATTTAGTGCCTTATAAGATGATCAACCACATCTTAAATACCCTAGTTTAAATTCTACGGGATAAGAGTTTAGGTATTGGAATTAACTCTAAGGTCAGTCTCAAAATTTATTAATTCAACTGGTATGCGATACAACTCTATTCAAATATTTGTCACGACATTTATTTATATACTTTTTTTCTGAAATTTCTTAACAAACAATTACTTACATAAATCATCACATGACTTGCATATCAACTTAACCTTGAATAATATTGTCTTATTCTAAACGCCCAGCTTTAGATATTTACCAATAGTATGTAAGGACAAACTTTCTCCCAATTGGAGTCAATTTTAAGGAGTTTAGGGCTTTCAAAAAATAATCTTTGCTCGTGAAACTAAAAATTGGTTTCATAAAATTTTGTGTCAATTGTACTAAGCCTGTTGGGTTCAAATATTTTCCCCCAAAAAAGATTTATTTCTTTGCCACTCTTGTCCTATATTTAATCTAACTGTATTAACAACAGAAATTAAGTGTGTATGTGGGTTGGTGTGTGTCTAGAAAAATATCTGTTACTATTAGATGAACTGGAAAGCTAAAATTTGGAAGAATGGTAGAGAAAATTCCTCTTAAAACAAGCAAAATTTAAAAATTTTAAATTTCCAACTGGGGCTTCAGGAAATGGGGGTTTCATAATTAGAAAACACTTTTAAGATGAACAAAAATAATTTAGTAGACAGGTTTATACACAGCTCCAGATAACCAAATAAATTCTAAAATATGATACGAAATTTCTAAGAACTAGTTAGAAAAAATTGGATTGGGGATAGTGCTAAAACCTCTAAAACTACTTATTAAATCAAGTGTTAAAAAATTGGAATTTATAAGGAAGCTAATGAGACTAACCTACTACAAACAACTATAGAAGTCTGAAAAACTTAGTCTAAATTTTAAAATGGGACTCCAATAAATAGGGGAGAAAGCTTATAAGTGTGATTTAAAATTTAAATTTGTCAAGCAGGTAGGTGCAACCCCATATAACATAATAAGTCTTAAAAAGTGAAATTTCTAGGGGAAAGTTAGAGGAATTGGGTTGGGGTAGTGAAGGAAGGGGAGGGTTAACATATATTTTAGTAATGGAAAAAATGTGTTAACTGTGTGGTATAAAACGTAAATTTGGCTATCAGATATAGGGATAAAGCCCAATAAAAATAAACGTTTGATTATTTTAAATTTTAAAATCTTACTCCACAAAATAAGGAAAAGAAGGGGGTGGAGGCTGTGCAAGTAAAAAAGTTAAATGGTAGAAACTTAAAATGTGTGAGGAATGTTGAGGGATCCATTCGGTTAGCCAAATAAATGTTAATTACTATTTATTTATATAAGGGGGCTGTTAAAATTAGGGTTCTCTAAACTTCCAAAATTAAAAAAATAAACTATTTCCCACAATCTTAGATGGGTTACAAATTTTCAGGTTGGTAAAAGAAACTTCTTAAATAATAGGCTTATAAAGGCTTAAAATTTGTAAATTTCAAAATTAAGGGAGGGAAAATCAGAAGGTTGCATCTGCTTAAAATTTCCAAAGCTAATTTGTAAACCTTTTTAAGAGAATGGGGCCTAGAAAAATTTACATTTGCATGAAAAGTAAAATACCCTCCTAGAGAGCTAAATGATATGTGATCATATGGAATTTCATGATTGAATTCCTGTATATTAAAAAGAGTTTATACAATTAATATATAACACTATGATGTAGTTAGAAGTTGAAATTTGGTGGGTACATACAAAAATATATAAGCTAAAATAATAAAGTCTTAAAATTTAAAACTGTGAATGGGGCAACCGAAAAGAAGAGGCAGGAGAGAGACTAACCAATTATCTTTACAAAAAGGATTAGAAAATTTACTTTTCAGCATGGAGGAAAATGTAACCTCACCAAGTTTGTAAGAAGACTGTAGCCATAAAAGTTGAAAATAAATTGTCAAACTTGTAACTTATTTAAGGCAAGCGAAAAATTTCTAAAATATTCTGGTACAAAAACCAAAGATTAGCTTATAATGGGTCGATTAGTAGGTCTATTGCGAATACATAGCTAGAAATCGAAGGAAATATTAGAGCCTAGCTAGGAGCAACATAACATGTTTATGGTATACATGTTTACAGCCCTAATTTGAAATAGTTTTGTTGCGGCCTACCCGAGAGAAAAATGAGTCAAACAACCGTTCGAAATAAACAGAAATCCCATTTTTTGTCAAGGTTAAATTTCCACATAAAAACTGTTTGGCAATAAAATAGCATTCTATATGAATATGATTGAATTATACGCAACTATGAGTGAATAGTGACACTTAGCAGGTGTATTTTTCAATTAATGGAAATATAATAATAGCGACGGCTATATCCGTAGTCAAAGATATATTATTATTATTATTAGCACCGCGTCTTACTACCCGTTCGGGTTATACGCACTTACGCTAATGTGAAATGGTAGGGTGATTGTGAGAAGAAATGGAGGAGCTGCAGTTTAACGTGGGATCCGAACCACGGTGGAGGCCTGACACTCCCCACATTCACAGGTTGTGATTAATACACGTCTTGTCAAAGGTGAAGGAAGGGTTTGGTAATCAGATAAATATGTACCGGGACCGAGGATTGAACCCCGAACCCCAGCATAGACGTCCGACGGCACCTTACCCCTAGACCACCAGGTCACCTCTAAGATATAAAAGAGTTTCGCACAAAAATATCTTAAAGGAAACAAAAGGAAGCCAGGGGGAGCGCTTTAGGTTTTGTAAAGAAAAAAAAAGAAAAAAAGCACCGTTTCCTACTATCTGTTCAGACTATACACCGTCAAAATTATTAGTTTAATAGATATGACGTGATTGACTTAGTCTATTGCGTTCATAGAAACACAGATTCTAGAGTCTAGTTTTCACAGGAAGAACCTTAGCTCACAGCTACAGTAGCCTCATGTCTTCTTTGGTGCTGACTGACAGCTCACAGCTGACATCTAAAGGCTTTGAAAAGCTACCAGACCTAAATTATGTATCCCTACGCCGAACCATATGATCTGCAAAAAACATGTGTTTAGCAGCTGTCACTTCTTACAGTCAAAATTTAGGTATATACCTAAATGTTGACTGTCACAAGTCTGCTGTGAGCTGTCAGTCAGCACCAAAGAAGCCATGGGGCTACTGTATTTCCACATATTAATACGTCAGACCATATGATCTGCAACTGTCAATCTTGATAGGATTTATTAATAGCTATAAACTAGTACGTATTTCTATCACAGCGTCTTACTACTTGTTCAGGCTATACAAATCCTTATTAATTACGTTTACGAGGAGGGTTGAACATATAGGATGCGTACTTCCATTTGAATAGAGGGAGAGTGGAAAACCACCCTCAGTGTGCCCGAGTGGGATTCAAGCCCCAATCTCGCAGTTATCGACAGTCTAGTCCTACAGGAGAGTTTCGCCTTATACCATGCGGCCACCGAAGCAGGTGATAGGTCTTATTATTGTGGGGATCAATTCGGTTAACCAAATAATTCATTATGTTTCAGAAGTTTATTTTTAGAATTAACATTTTTTTTTTGCTTAAATAAATCAAATAATTAAAGATTTTGAGTTTAATTTTCTTCACATTATAACATTTTTTTCAAAGCTGACCGCAAAAAAGATTTTTTAAATCTATTTCTATGAAAATTTGATTACAACAACTCAAGTATATTAAGTGAATGTCCATGGTCCATGTTTTCAGTCGCTTGGTAATAAACCACTGATCTTCACATGTTCAAAGAGAGAGAAAGAGACAATAACCACGTGAGTAACTCAACTTCCCTCCTCCTCTCATATTGACAATAACAATGTTTAAACACTCCCTGGATCAAAAACTCTCCAAAACCGCAGGGGGGGTCCGTTGCGATGTGTTTGGATGGTAGCGACCACGTATCAAACAGATTACCTACAAGGGTTCACCTTTTTTNATCAGACGCGTTACATTAACAGCAATAACAGTTCTCTTTTCCCATTGGTGACCTGGCGGTCTAGGGGTAAGTTTTCAGACTTCTGTGCTGGCGGCCGGGGTTCAATCCTCGGTCCCGGCAAATATTTATCTGATTACCAAACCCTTCCTTCACCTCTTACAAGACATCTTGTGAATTTGGGGAATGCCAGGTCTCCACCGTGGTTCGGATTCCACGTTAAACTGTAGGTCCTCCATTTCATCTCACAATCACCCTACCATTACACATTAGCGTAAGTGCGTATAACCCGAACGGGTAGTAAGACGCGGTGCTAATAATAATAATAATAATAATAATAATAATAATAATAATAATAATAACTAAATCTTTTCCAAAGTAAAATCATTTTGAAAGGATGAATATTTTATTATTTTTTCGACTCGCCTATACAATTTTTACTTTAGTTATTCCCACTCTTACTGGTCAAGAGATTTTTTTTTATCTCCACGTTTTACTATTTATTCAGGTTGTTCGCATAAATTACACTCTGACGAGGAAGGAAGCATTTTAAGGTAATCTACATGGAGTTTCCTGGAAAGAGAGTGTGAAACCAACTAGGATAAACCCCCCTCGGTAGGTCCGACCGGAATTCGAATCCCGATGTACCAATATACCAATCTTCAGCAGACCAGTCTAACATGAAAGTGATGTTTCAAACCTTTTTTGTCAAGAAGAATAAATATACCCAACTACCCAACTATTTTTGTTGTTGTTTATTTTTAATGGCTACATGAGAGTGAACATTTTTTTAAAATTTGGTTCAACTATTTTTAAACTAAAATTTTGCCAAATAAAAATATACTTGAAGCCTAATTTTGTTTTAGACTAATCAAATCAAAGATTTAAATTTTAAAATAGTTTTAATCTTCATATGCATTGGTTGTCACGTGGACTATATGTGCAACCTCATCTAGTCTAGTTTTTCGATTACTGGAAGATCTGGGTTCGAATTTTGGCCAAATGTAATGAAGGTAATTTTTCTTAAATAATTCCCCACTCTTCTTAAATTCAAATACGAGTAATATCCTGAGGGAGGAGGGGGTAATAAAACTAAAGATTCAACTACCAAATTAGTCGAAAAATGGATAATAAAATTGTGAAATGTGGATCTCTCATTTCAGATATGAATTATATGTTGGGGCTGGATGTTGTGTCGGATCTAGATTTAAGTAATTTCATAAGTCGTGTGCGTATTTAAGAAATAGGTTCATAAAGTTTATGTTAAATACCTCTAACAAGAACTAAATTACTTAATCTCTTTATCCCCAAATATATAAACAACATATTAAAGAAAATAATTATACTTTGATAACCTACAATACCATTCATAAAAAGCCTCCGACATTCAGTTGGACTTTGACAGAATATCTTAATGATTTCGGTTACTGGTATTGTAATATCTTAATTTTTATGACTAAATCATATTGAGACATGACATCTGCATCCATGACCACTCAGCTATAGATAAAGGCTAAGCATATAAGATATCCATTTTTTTCCTAGTACCGTGTCTTATAAGCCATTTGGGTTATACGACTATCTACTAATTATGAGAATGGATTAGTAATAATATAAGTTATATTTATAGGGAGTGTACCCATATTTGCGTGTAAGGAGAGTGGAAAATTATTTTGGAAAAAATCTCAGTATGCCTAAACGATATTCGGACCTCAATCTCCCCATCTTCGTCAGTCTAGTCTACAGCATGAGTAGCGTGTTAGACCACGTGGCAACCGAGGCAACATACCTAAATCATACGAAAAACAATTTACAAGCATCATTCACTAATATAATTTTCAATTTTTAACACAAGTAGAGAAATTATTTGATCATAAAACAAATTGAGTTCGGGATCTTGATGGATGACAGCGTGACTCCCTGAAACTCAACATAATATATATATATATATATATTTTTGCAAATCATGTATATCTGTCTATTTCTGAGACTAGAGTCGAAACCATTTTACCGATATGGCTAAGATTTATCATCTAAGTTTTAGTGAAGTCCCTCAGAGACATTTTTGGGATTACAGTGGAACTCCAAATATCAGGAATAATTGGGGATTGGGTTGATCCGGATAGTTGGATGTAGCTCGGGAATAATTAAGAAAAAACTATAACTGACAAAGTAAAAGCTCAATTTTTATTAATAAAAACTAACTAAGCAAACATAGGTAATGTACTATTAAAATTACGTTAAAGTATGTAAATACAGTAAAAACAAAGAAACAAAACAGTAGTAATTGTATACCAATTTATTTTAGTAATTATGTACAATGTAGTAAGTATACTCTATTTTACTTGGAACATCTCGAATAGCTTACGTTGCTTTGAAGAAGTCACTCGTGTCCGTACCGCAAGATCCCTCAGATACTTGACAGCAAACAGTTGTACACCTCCGCATTCGGGTTGCCGTTCCATCCACTTTAAGGCGTTTTAAAAACACGCAAAAACTTCTCCGTGCGTAGGAACTGTTTCATCTTCAGTCTCTTTACCAGATTAGACATAGTCCTCTTCATAGCCTTGCTGTTATTCCACAACGCGCTCTAAGATCTCGTCATCTGTCATTATCTGGAATCATTGATCATTCGAGTCACACAAAAGCCACTCCTCCACATCATCAACATCGCATTCAGAGCATTTAGAGATTCTCTTCGCAATGTTCACAATTGTATCCACTCTCACTTCCTGTTCCAATTCATTAGCCTTTTCTTTTTGTTTCTTCAATTCAAGTTGTTCTTTTGTTGATGTGGCGTTTATCCTGTTCCAAACTCGTTTTAGTGTCAAGCTTCTGCAATCATGTGACAGCAGTCTTTTATATTTAGTTTCTTGTATGAATTCAGAACATTTTCTTCGCCTTCCTCGGCCAAGAGTAGCTTACGGTACAGTTGCCTTCGGTAGTGTCGTTTGGTGCACTCAATTGTACCCTGGTCCATGGGCTGCAGAAGACTTGTGACGTTTGGTGGAAAGAACATGCACTTAAAGTCTCCGTTTTCTCCCTCGAGAAGCTCAATTGATGGACGAGTTGGTTCATTGTAAATTAAAAGTAACGCCTTTCCCGATTTTCCTGTTTCTGCTTTGAGTTGTTTTTTTTTTTACTTCAGGTATGAAAGTTTTGTCTCACCATTTCAAAAAAAATTCAGCCGCCATCCATTCACTTTTTTGGTGCATATATGTCACTGGCAAATTCTGTACATTTTTGAAGCATCTTGGTTTCTTCGATTTTCCAATCAATAGCAAAGGTAGTCTCTTATTACCGGTAGAGTTGGCATAAACGAGCACTCTGACCATGGGCCAGTTTCATAATCAGACTTCGTACGCCTCAAGTGCGGTGCTATACTAAATACAAGACATCACCTACCTAAACTCGAATGGAATGGGCCAGATTCCTATGCGAGAACGGCCCATTCCATTCGAGTTTAGGTAGGTGTCGTCATGTATTTAGTGTAGCATCTCACTTGAGGCGTACTAAATTTGACTATGAAACTGGCCCAATATCTTTGCTTACTTTATGTCCTGGATCAGTTTTTTCTCTTTTGGAAGCTAATGTTTATCTTGACATTCCATTCCAACTAAGACAGGTTTCGTCAGCGTTGTAAATAAGGTCAGGATCGAGGTCTTTTGTTTAAGTTTTAAAAGTTTCCATACATGTATTTGCAGCTTCTATATCAGTAGAAAGTTTTTCACCGGCAACTTCTAACTAAATAATGCCATTCAGTGATTTAAAGTTTTTTTTAATATAAAATCGGCCCTGATATCGGTTGTCCAATTGAACGTTGTTGCAGTAACCAATTGTAAACAACGTTCTCAAGTTCGTCGGTTTTTGCCTTTTTTCATCACTTTCATTGAAGATATTCCGTTCTCACTTTCTAATGTGTTCACAAAGTTTATAATCCTCGCATTGTTAGTTTTAATGTAAGAAATCTTAAAAGTTTCTACACCAAATGTCTCAGCTGGTTGTTTACCAGACACACCTTTATTCAACTGATTTATAATTTCAACTTTATCACTCAATGTTACGTTTTTTTGGGCCTATTTTGAACCCAAGTAAAAACACTCGCTAAGTATGAGAAGGTACGATGGATTACACACAGTGCAATACAATAGAGCGGACTGACATCGGTTGAGAAGGGAGGGTGGAAGGGATGCATGGTGGGGGGTTGAAGTCGCGTCCCGTCCACCAGCCGGTGATCACGTGCTCCAGGTAACTAGGGCACGTGAAGGTCAATGACCCGCAATATCGCTGTTCTTCTAACGGTTTATTAATTTTTGTATTTCCCTCCCAAATTGATCCGGATAATTGGGGATATGGATAATTGGAGTCCGGATAATGGAGTTCTACTTTATATAGATAACTCAAAAATCGATTTTCTCAAAACTAGATACACAAATTTTAATTAAATCTCATATCTAAGACACTGACACTAACAATACAAACAAAATGTTGCGCCTCATTATTATATTAGAGTTTTAAGGGCACTTAATTCTAGCGTAAGTTTCAAATTATGAACCTAAATTATTATGCAATTTAAATCCTCTTCTATCAATGGCAAAATTATTATATCAATATATTAATATGCAAATCTATTTGCCATTTTTAATATGGTGACTTTTATTTTAATGTGAATTAAATGGAACTATCTATAAATAATGACACCATCATTATTTGTGCACATCACGTTTTATATTCCTTTCACGATATTTAAAACTATAGGAAACGTACCCTCATTTGTGGGAGTGGGAGAAAATACCCTTAATACACACGACCGGGATATGAACCACCTACTCCCCGATAAAGTTAGTCTACACTTTTTCGAGGGCGAGGCCTTAGACCATACGACCATCGAAACGAATTTTACTACCCTACATATTATTTTGTGTATAATCCTACACTAAAAGTTCCATAAAACGCTGATTCTACTTTTATAACCCTATTTCCTTATAATAATATTTAGCAACGCGTCTTACTACCCGTTCGGGTTATACGCTTTAAGTACTAATTACTCTAATGGATTAGGAATTGGGAAGGTTAAATTAGAGGAAGTGAACCCGCATTTGCGTGGAGGGAGAGTGGAAAACCATTAAGGAAAAACCACCCCCAGTTCACCCGACCGAGATTCGAACCTCTATCTCCCCGTCCTCAGCAGTCGAGCTCAACACGACAATCGCGTTAGCCAACTACGCCAGCGAGGCGGGTTGTTTCCTTATACAATTTAGTTTAAGTCATCAGCTGATACTGAAAGTTTAGTACATAGTAAAAATAATAATAATAATAATAATAACACCCTATTCAGTGGCCACGTGGTCTAACGCGCTACTCTCGCAGTAGACTAGACTGCCGATAAGGGGGAGATTGAGGTTCAAATCTCAGTCGGATATACTGAAAAAGATTTTTTTTTCAAAATGGTTTCCAATTCTTTTCTCCACGCAAATTCTGGTGCACTTCCTATAAATATAACCTTTATAATACCTAAAACCAGTAGCGTAAGCTCATAACCCTAATGGGTTAGCAGGATGCGGTGCTTAAACAAAACAGTCAAGTCTATCGCGATACTGACACCCTAGACCATGAAACCAGCAAAACAGGCCCCCTCTATGAAATATAGAGAAGATCCCGAAACAAATGAATCACCATCAATATCCAACAAGAAGGGTTCATTGTCATATATGAGCCTACTCAGTTAGCTAACCACGGAATATCAATTTATACCAAGTTGTCAAAGATTTTTTTGGGGGGGCAGGGGGGGAGAGTTTAGGTAGAAGAAAGACAAGATAGCGTTTTGGAAGAGGTGAAGGGGAGAAGATTTTTTTTTTTTTAATATTCTAGTCTCGCCTGTCACGGCTTCATCATTAAGTTGAGGTGAGAGAGGCTACACAAACACACGCTCTAACATACTACATGTGACCCCGATCTTTACTCATATATCACTAGTCGCGATAAATGGTTACACCCACCCTCCCTACCCCCACCCACATCACCTCTCCTCCCAAACCATCCATTTACACACAAGCGCAACATTTGAATATGATATGTATTCCATAGATGACGCTATTATTCATTCTCAACCTTCCTTACCCCCCTTTATACTTACTCCCGCCACCCCCCGATAGAAAAAAAAGACCAGTTTTAAAACGTGACCTCTAACGTGAAGATCGACTCAAAAAGAGTAATGTTTGGTTTATTGACAGGAGTAGACGAGTGGGTAGACTGTCTGTCCCTCATCCGGGAAGCAGTAGATGTTGGATCTCACCAGAAAAAACATGCGATGTCGAGGATTTACAAGGTCCATTTACTCTCATAAAGGGCACGACGATTAAATATTAGATTCGGCTAGACTTGTTTGCCGGTAACTTAAGAGGTCGTAGGTGACCTGGTGGTCTAGGGGGTAAGGTGTCCCAGGCTTCTGTGCTGGGGGTCCGGGGTTCAATCCTCGGTCCCGGCACAGATTTATCTGATTACCAAACCCTTCCTTCACCTCTGACAAGACAGCTTGTGACTGTGGGGACTGCCAGGCCTCCACCGTGGTTCGGATTACACGTTAAACTGTAGGTCCTCCATTTCATCTCACAATCACCCTACCATTACACATTAGCGTAAGTGCATATAGCCCGAACGGGTAGTAAGACGCGATGCTAATAATAATAATAATAATTGAGAGGTCTGACATTGAATCCCGGTCAAGTGTACTAAGGGTGTTTTTTTCTTTTTTTTTTTCTTTTCTAAATGGTGTTCTTTAACTCCACGCATATTTGGGTATATTTCTTTTAAATCATACCTTTCTCATCTTTATCCCACTAGTGTAGTTAAATTTGTTTAGCTATTATGAGTAATAAGACACTATGGAAAGCTTCCCAGAAAGGCAAACACTGGAATAACATATTATTAATTCTCCCTTATTATCAATTTGTATTAGATTATTTTTCTTCACAAAAAGAGAAAATTTCAAAAAAATATTTAAAATATTACATTTCCAAAATATAAACCAGGCAATTTCTCAATCTTTATTTGACAATTGTGATTGAGACGTTCATTATAAATGTACTGATATGTATTTCTTAAATTATTTTCCCACCTATACTACATGAAAATACGAGTACAACTCCTATATAAATATTACTACTCTTATTTATATTCTATTACCTAAATATGCGTATAGCCACGGATGGGTGATTAATTATATTTGGGGCATAAAAACTATTAGATTTTTAGTGTGTTATGACGTTTTAAAATGTTATCTAGATCGTGTGTACTCGAGTTTAGTTCTAGATCATATATATGGTTTAAATAACCAGGTTATTATATCTGTTAGTTACAGTAATAGCCGCATATAAATATCATATTGTCTAAATCGAAAAGTGACACTTACGTATCCAGGTGCCATTTTTCAATTTAAAGATCATGTATAAGTAATTTTGTATCTTCTTATAGGTTTTACATTCCACCAATCCACCCATACACTACAGTTCTTTGTTTAAGGGCAGGGTGCTTTGCAATAGGCGTCATTGCCTTAATCTAGGCTGGTTTGTAATCATAAATCGTTAAGTTTAGACGCGCAAAGTGAACGTTAACTACGTTACGTAACGTTGCATAACTTTGTTCTGAATAAAAGACGCTAGCCAGTTTTATTTTAGAAAACTCTTAAAAAGTTAATTCAGTTTGTAAGTCACGTAACGATAAACCATTTATTTAAATCTACCAAGAGTACTTCAGATATTGAAACTACTCTGCGAACTTTTTTTAAAAAATTTCTAAGTAATAAGAGTTAACCAATTGTTCTTTTCAGACAAACCCGCGAGCTGGCGTGTTCCAATATTTAGTTGTATTCCTTCTTTATATATATATATATATATATATATATATATATAATGTGAATTTGACCGGGGTTGAACCCAGCTCTAGGGTCACACGTGCTTAACTGATACACCTAGGGCAACTTTACGAAAATTCAAACAAAATATGATAATACATAATACTCGTGTGTGAGCGGGGGGGGGGAGAAGAAATAACAACAACGGCTAGCTAGATAGCTTCATTTTCATAAAATAAGATAAAAATGAACACATTCCAAAGTTGTTTGGAACATCTCCTTCTGGTCCGAGGCAACGAAATGGAATTAGTCGGTTGCAGCTTTTCGAACCGACGTTCCAGAATTTTCTTGAGTGATGGTATTCAACTAAGTACTTACCACCTGAGGCTGATATGGGAAGCGAACGGAACCTTCTAACGACTGACCATGTCGCCTATTAACATTAAGACCAATAGTTTCTTCTTCTTCTTTTTTTGTTGGTTTTTGTTTTGTATTTTTAGGAACTTATTTGTACAGAGACAGAGAGAAATAATTAACAAAACGAATATCAAATCTTTTTTGTTTCAATTCAATGGCACAGCTGGAACATGGCATGTTTTTTTCTAAAAAAACACTGGGGAAAGGGGGGGAGGGGTCATTTCTTAAAGGACTGTGATGGATTCTATTAAGAATCAAATTATTGTTTTTTGTTCGTTATTATTTAATGGCTTATCCTCACCAGTAGACGCTTATACTAAACGTCAATCACAAAATTTCTGATTTTGATGGTGATCGGGTGTCTGGGTTTGGATCCCGTCCAGATATTTTAAGTTAAAAAAATATTTCCTAATGTATCTTCAATTAAATACTGGTATATTCGTAAGAATGTATATTAAATCATGTAAACTCTATTACATAACCTTTACATAAATATTCATGATAAACAGTATTTATTATTATTATTTTTTGTTTTATTTATTTTTTATTTGAGGTATTTAATGTGCACTTTCTAACAGACTGGTTAAATAATCACATGATAAATTTTATAGGCGATAGCAAGAAGGACTATCAATTTTGCCTGGAAAGTTATTTTCACAAACCCTCCCAGGGTTAATTTACTTGGCACAATCGACATGGAACCGATGGTTTTACCTCCTCTCCGAAGGGTTTGAACCCACGAACACACATCGGGTTTTGAGGTGAGCCCTTTACTCCAAGACTACCGAGGTCAACTTTAGTATTGTTAAATATCCTCTCAGACAGATTTTAGATCAACATTTCATAAATTATAATTCCAAACATTTTTCAATTTCTGAACTATGTCACTGGGAGTGTTAATAATATAGAGAAAATATCATTCTTGCCTAAAAAATAAGTTTGGTTTGCAAGAAAACCATTATTTTAGAGATAATTTAATTACTTTTTTATGATTTCATATTCAAACATCTCATTTGATTGCTTTCTCATGAGTTTTAAGACTCGTAAACGCCCTTTTTGCTCCAACCTACATTTTACTCTCTCTAACGAATTAGTGTAATTAAATCCGGATAGCCCATTCAGATGCTAATCCATAGTGCACATTAAATAAATACATTAAACATATAATTTAAGTTATAGAAATGAGGAGGGTAAATATAATACACGTAGCCGGATTCTCGTGGAAATAGGATGGTATACAAACAGTGATAACTCACAGATTACTAGGACAAGGATGAAGCATGTAGTGGCCTAGTCCTCCTCACAAAACCTAAATTTAAAAACTTCCCAAATTTCGTTTCAGAACAAGTCAAATTGGGATAAGGAAATAAACCAGCTCATTTGTGGCAGTATTTAAAACCAAACATTTAGATTCCCTTTATTTTTTGTCAAAGTTTAATTGTTTATTTAAAACTAGCTATTTTGTATGGCGTTTCCCGTGACCCATGGTGGTATAAGAATTATATAAGNAGCCCCCCCCCCCCCCTCCCAACCGATTTCAGGCACCATTTTTTTCTGAGAACGAAGCGGATTATTTTTATCACAGTTATATCTGAAGCGTAATTCTAAACCAGATTAACAATATTTTCTTCAAAAATTTGTTAAAAATAGCCTAATTAAAAACCTAGTTAAAAATTTAAAAATCTGGCTTCGAGGTGCAATCGGACCTATTAACAACTAAATAGTAATAACATCAAAAACTATTATTTTATATGCAGTTTTTAATTTGATATTTATTAGTGACAAACTGTAAAAACAAATGTCACAATAAATAACAGGATATTCGAAAGAAAATTATTAATCTACATCTTGAAGCCGGACAACTGCAATGTTTTAAGTTATGTTGATTTATAAAACATCTGCTCTGTAATATAATAATATGAACTAAGACACTCATATTAACATAATTATTAAAATAAATGATGTGTATCTTCAATTACTTATTTCCCTTTCATAAAATACAAGCTTTTAAAACTGCGAAAATATTAAGCCAAGTAGTGTTTTTCAACTAGTATTATTTCTTGCAGTGTTGGCAGCACGTAGGATGTAGGCCAACCTGAGGGTATGTTTTTAAATGTAGTAAAAAAAAATGTTGACACTGTTTCTTACAACACTTGCAGGCTATACGTGTATGTAATTATTACGCTAATTGTTTTAGGGATTATTAAGGTTATATCTTAGATGATATGTATCCGCATTTGAGTTAAGGGAGAGTGAAAAGCGTTTAGGAAAAAAACCACCATCAGCACACCCTACTGAGATTTGAACCTATATCTCTCAGTCATCGTCAGTCTAGTCTTTTGAGAGAGTAGCGCGTTAGACCATGTGGTCACAGAAACAGGTGATGATTTAATAAAAAAAATATACAATATATAATTAAATTTAAAATTTCCCCCAGATAATTCCCCCACACCCCTATTTTCACGTCCAATACAGCTGTGTGGGTTGCAAAAGTTTTTTCGTTCTGAAAACTAGGTCGCGGTTTTAAAAGATTTAGAAAAAAATGCTATCGAATATATTTTGATAAAATGTTTTTTAATATGTCAAAAGCATGATATGTAATATTATATCACCCATTCTTAATGCATAAATTTAAATACGGACAAGAATCATATAAGTGAAACTTTATATAGCCGTACATGATATTCCTACCTTACTAAATCAAGATATTTCCTTCACACTCTCTTGTTTTGACAACATATACTCATCACACTTTTTTACCGACAAGAAACATATCATTTTTTTAGCCCTAATCACTATCATAAAGACCATTTTACCAAATACAGAATAGATGTCTCATTGTATCTTTCATCTAACTTGTTTACATTGTACATTGCTAATTAAAGCAATATATTCGTATCGTTATATAAAAAAAAAGATGTATTTTAACATAAGAATGCTGATAAATAGCGTGAATTTATAATCTCCTACTATACCACGAGAATGTAAATTGACCTAGTAAAAACAAATTTGGTGTTTTTTGTTTTTTTGTTTTTTCCTTCCACTTTGCATTTGCATTAATCTCTTACTTTTAGATGATAATCTGCATAATGTATATTATAGACCGGTGTCACATATTAGTGAGGCAATAAAGTATAATAGTGCTATGCTCTTGGGTTGTATAACAAATTACCAGGGACTGATGCAGCCGTCTTATAACGCGTCATTTAGTCTCATTCATAATTACACTGGTTTTTTATAATCACATGTTAACCTACTTTTTTACCTCGGTGGTCTGCTTGTGGACCACCTTTAACGAAGCAAGGACGTTACGCGCAAATGCAGGGGTATACAAACAAGTGAGTTGATATATTTTCCTTTACTTTATCGTTTAGAGAAAGTATTGTAATGATAAACCTCCTTATATTTCTAGATTATGATGGATATTGTAGTTTTAATATGCCTCTGAGCTACAAAAATTAAATTATGAAACACCGCAAATACTTTTCCTCTCTTTTTATCTTAAAATAGAGACATTTACAACCGAAAAATATTCCAAGATGTTTGAAACTAATTCCTTTACATTGTTGGAGCAACAATCCACTAAAAACTGAATTAAATATGGTACACCGTTACAGAAACATTTAGAAAAGAGAAACATCTTTGTCCACCAGAGAGCGTAACAAACAATCTACCTCTGTTTTCAAAGAGCTCTCTACAATTTATATTAGCTCAGAAATTATTGGTTTGATAAAAATGTCTAGTCGTGTTGATCTCGACTGCCGAGGACGACGAGATCGAGGTTCTAATCTCGGTCGGGTGAACTGGGGGTGGTTTTTCCTAAATGGTTTTCCACACTCCCTCCACGTAAATGCGAGTTCACTTCCTCTAATTCAACCTTCCCAATTCCTAATCCATTAGCCTTATTAGTACTTAAAGCGTATAGCCCGAACGGGTAGTAAGACGTGGTGCAAAATAATAATAATAATAATAAAAGTGTCTTTAGAGCGAAATAGTTTTATATTAAATAGTATTATATTTAAACACTGATACGTTATTCCACATTTCAAATAATTAAGAATATATGATCAAAATTAGAAATTTATGTTTATGTAAAGTGTTCTCAAAGTAGTTTTAATTGAAAAATGATAGTTCCATCTGATTTTTAATGTTAAACAATATCTGTGTATAAAAGTAATCAAAATTGTTAGAGCGGATTTAAAGAGAGCTCATTTTTCTCTTTTTTTCCCCTTAGGTAAACTACCCTTAACTTTAGGGTTAAATATCTATTTCCAAAAATTCTTTGGGGGTGAAACCTACAAAATATTAATATATATATAATATTTTAGTCCGCTAGATGAAACTGCTTTGAATCTAGGCCGAGAAACAGACAAACACAAACGGAAGGCAATCACGAAAACGACTGTTTCTGTTTCAAGGGTTCATAAAACAGTGATATTTATAAAAATCTTGAGTCCAATTTTTTGACGATCACAATATTTCTTTCTCCGAGGTGTCGAGACAAGGTAAAAATCGGTCTTAAAATTCTTTCAACCCCCATATATGTATGTCCAACCCCATATGTTTTCTCATGTCTGTCAGTGTGTCTATCCTCATATATTTTCTCATTTATGTCTGTCCATCCTGATGTATTTTTTTATGTCTGCCCATTCTCATGGTTTTATATATGTCCCCATGTCTGTACATCTGTCCTCATATCACTTCACTATAATATAAAGCCACATGGCTGACTCACTCACTGGCATCAATGTTTACCCACTTCCAGATGAGCTAGAAACTTGAAATTTGGTAAACTTATAGCTTCTAGCCTGTAACCTACGGTAAAATTCCAAAAGGTTAAAAAATTAACTTATAGCCCCCGAAAAAAAATCAAAATGGCGGAGCAACCTTTGGAGGACTCTTGTGGCTAAACGGTAAGGCCTATCAAAAAATGGATTGAACCATAGCTATACATTTTGATTTTAGGTAAATTTTGAATATTTTCCACACATTTCTTAATTTTATGACACTCTTATGGGACAGCTAGAATCATAAAATTGTACAAATAATCTCAACGTTCAAAACAACACTGGAATTAAATTAGCTTGCACTCACTGGAGGTTTGGGGGCGGAGCCCACAACGAGCAGAGCGAGTCTTTATATCTTCCCTCATGTCTTTGTATAGGTCCCCATGTCTGTATATCTTTCCTCATGTCTTTGTATAAGTGCCCATGTCTGTATATCTTTCATCATGTCTTTGTATAAGTTCCCATGTCTGTATATCTTTCCTCATGTCTTTGTATAAGTTCCCATGTCTGTATATCTTTCCTCATGTCTTTGTATAAGTTCCCATGTCTGTATATCTTCCCTCATGTCTTTGTATAGGTCCCCATGTCTGTATATCTTTCATCATGTCTTTGTATAAGTGCCCATGTCTGTACATCTTTCCTCGTGTCTTTGTATAAGTCCCCATGTCTGTATATCTTTCCTCATGTCTTTGTATAAGTCCCCATGTTTGTATATCTTTCCTCATGTCTTTGTATAAGTCCCCATATCTGTATATCTTTCCTCATGTCTTTGTATAAGTCCCTATGTCTGTCACGATGTGTGTGTGTGTGTCTCCATCCCCATGTATGTCTGTATTGAAGGCTACAACCGAGAAAGTTTGACATAATCTCGTTCAACCTTGAGACGTTATAAGAACATATCTTGGAGTGAGATCATGATTTTAAATTTAGCTCTAAAATGTAAAGAAGCTTATTTTTAGAAAATTAAAACTTATTGTCGAAAATGGTTTTAAAATTAATTCAGAAACGTATATATCTTAGAACTGTTAAACAAATTATTACTAACACTACTAAAATATTTTCTGAAAAAAAAAAATTCAATTGATTTCTGATTACCGATTTTTAAATTTGTCACTATAGCTCCGCTCCAGTAATTAAATATTTGATTGAATATTTTCTGTTGTGTTGAACTATAATTTGTTTATCATCAAGTTCAACGCTAGGTTTTCTTGATTTTTTCCACCGCGTCTTACTATTCTTCAACACTATTCGCATTTAGTTTCACTAATGGGAAAGACATGAAAAAAAAAAGAAATCCATTACTGTGCCCAGGCAAGATTATACCATCGATACTCCAAGACATCAACAAACTAGACTATTGTTAGCTTTACGTCCTATATTATGTGAACACCATTTACTGATGAGAATAATACTATAAACTAGAGCTTTTGAAGAAATGAGAAAAAAATTATCCTACAATTATGTAAATATTTTTTATTAATAGCTAATTTTGCTTTAATAAAAGGCATTAACATAATTTTATTTATGTCTAAGAAGCATAACATGCTATAAATAATATCAATTAATCGTTATGAATTTTTCTGAGCACTGCGTTTTATCACCCGTTAAGGTTATACATTTATGTACTTATTACACTATTGATCTTAAGGATTAGTAAGGTTATATATAGGAAATGTAACCACATGTGTGTGGAGTAAGGGTAGAAAACCATTATAGAAAAACTACCTTCAGTTCACCCAACCAAGATTATAACCTTGATCTCCCAATCATCGGCAGTCTAGTCAACTGAAAAATTAGCGCCTTAAACCGCGCGGACACCAAAGTGGGTCTTATACTTGTATATTAAAATATATGATGGGTGAAAGGGTGATAGTCACTTTACACACAATTTCCAGGATACATTTTATATTATGTCAAACCTTATAAGGATAGCAGCAAATATTTTTTGAAAATAAAACTAATCTAAATATGACAAAAGACCTCTCTATATACATAATCTAAAGTGCATTAGAAAGGCCTCACCATTGTCTAACAGATTAGCTAAAATTAACCACTTCCCCCCCCCCCTCTTGGCCCTGTACCCTCAATATGTAATTTTATTAATTTATATAAGTAAAAATGGGTAACCTGGTGGTCTAGGGGTAAAGTGTTGGACCTTTGTGCTGGGAGTCCGGGGTTCAATCCTCGGTCCCGACACAGATTTATCTGATTGCCAAACCCTTCCTTCACCTCTGACAAGACGTGTATTAATCACAAATTGTGAATGTGGTGAATGCCAGGCCTCCACCGTGGTTCGGATTCCACGTTAAACTGTAGGTTCTTCATTTCATCTCACAATCGCCTTACCATTACACAATAGCGTTGGTGTGTACAACCCGAACGGGTAGTAAGACGCGGTGATAATAATAGTAATAATAATATAAGTAAAAATATATTAGTAATATTGTAATTTAAAATATTTTCACATTGTTGTTTCTTAGGGGCAAGTCGAATCCATGCGGTCATTATAGAACTTTCGAAAATACTTTTTAGTTAATTTTAGGTATTTTTTAAGTTGTCACAATACTAAAAATGTCGGCAGTGTAAATATATATATATATATATATATATATATATTCTTTAGCACTGCATCCTACTAACCGTTCGGGTTATACGTTTATGTAGTAATTACGCTAATGATTTTATGGATTAGGAAGTTTTTGTATATAGAGAGAAGAAGTGTACCCGTATTTGCGTTGAGGGAGAATGGAAAAGCAATTTAGTAAAATCCCCCTCAGTACCCCCGACCTAGGTTTAAACCTTGCTCTCCCCGTCATCGGCAGTCTTCCCTATTGCGAAAGTTATGCCCACCATTAAGCCATGTGCCCACGGGTGAGGGTACAACCTTTTAAGTGTACCCATTATCATTGAGGTATGATTTGAGATTAGCCTATTTATCTCTGAAATAGTGTGGCAAATAAAGCTTGGTTAAAATCGTAATGTCAGTCAATTATATTTTTATCGTGTCACACTACTTTTAAATTCTTTGATCAACTATTTATTTTTATATAGAAAAATACAAACAATCCATCTTTGCGAAAAAAATATGTAGTTATAAATAGTGTTTAGTACTTAAATACTACCCAGTTCTCTTATTAATGGAAATTGACAGATATATTAAAAAAAGTTACTAGCGCTACATTCATGTATTCATACGTTTGTCGCTTGATCTGAAGGTGTCACTCTTATTAGATAATATAACTACCTATAAAATAACATTAAAAATATAATATAACGTTGTATGTATTGACCAAAAACTAACTATTTAGTATTTTCTAAAAAGGTGCTTTAAATGTAGGCCTACATTCGTAAGATCAACACACATTGTATTGGAGAAAACACAAGATTTGGACGCAATACAATTATTAATCGCGTCATTTGTGAATATTAAGTGTTTTTTTTTAAAGTGCGTACTATAAACACAATAAATACAGCTTTTTAGTTTAATAAAGGTTACAAAAGTATGCGTTTGAATATTGTTATAGTAACATAATTTTTCTGTACAAATTCATTTTTATTTTTTACTACTTGGTGTAACTTAGTAAAACGGAATTTAAAACGAATCCGATCTTTGTCTAGAAGGGAGGAGCTATATAATAAATATATGAACATATATTTACAGTCAAGTTTCTCATTTCCTTAATGGCTTTCCACTCTCCCTCCACGGAAATGCGGGTTCACTTCCTTTAATTCAACCTTCCCAATTCCTAATCATTTAGCGTAATTAGTACTTAAAAAGCATATAACCCGAACGGGTAGTAAGACGCGGTGCTAATATTAATTAATTAAGTTTCTCATTTGAGTATATATATTTTCAATTTTACTTTTTAAATTACAAACAAGTGTGAAGAATTTCATTTAAAAAAAAGGTTTTACAATAAAATAAAGTATATTTTATTAATTTTATACCTTTACTTTTTTTTAATATTTCCAAGAAGGGGGAACAAAGGTACAATATTAGTTTAAGTTTAGAAAAATAAATAGATCTATTTCAATTTTAAACTAACTTAAGATCCGTTGACATTTATGTCAAACAAATTACATCACAAGGACACTTAACAACACCTCGTTAACTGTAAAATTAAGATCTGAAGAATATTTCATATTTTTAAAACTGTACAGGTCTAAGTTTCTGTCATCTCTATGACGTGATGCATTCGTAAAGTCTCATTAGACACAACGACCGGCTTCGTCTATGATCCACCTTTAAAGAAAGCCTATAATACCATCAAGAACCTGTTTTATAACCCGGATGGTGTAGGCTGGCTAGTGGACTTTATGAATTCAAATACCTCTTTAGTGTGTATTAATAATGAGCTTTCGATAAGAATCTAACACGTTCTTAATGAGGTATTCCAGCACCCTTCCCACACCAGTTTTACCTCAGGGGTTCGGTCTTTACTTTACGATCCAAAGGGAGCTTTGTTGAATCCAATTTTCTTCCCCTAATTATTAAATTTTAACACCTTAACTTGATTTAAAGAGGGCGTAAGTTAAGGTCCTTACTATTTTATTATAATCGTTTTTTAAAGAAGAAATGGACTTAACAAGTAAAATACTGCTTCAATAGCTACATTTAGTTTAGTTTTTATACACATAGTGATACAAACAGTTCTTTAATATACATATCATGAGTATAGTAAAATTTAAACAAAAACCTTTTAAATAAAGATAATACCTTTTCAAGAACTGTTGAGGACACCATGTGAAGAAAATTATACTCTTTTTTAATACTGGAGAATTATTTGATATATTTTGACCATAAAAAAATATTTTGATATAAAAACTGCAAAAATTCCCACACTCTCACCTTAATTATTCTATTGTTGGACGTAGTAACAAACTAACAAATGATATTAAAGGATCACCACTGTTATGAATCAAAAACTACTTTTTACAATAAGCTTTTACTGGTGTCAAAATTTGATCAGTTGTATCTATAAGTAAGCTTACCCGCCTCGATAGTGTAGTTAGCTAACGCACTAGTTTCGTGTTGAGTTAGACTGCTGAGGGCGGAGAGATTGAGGTTCGAGTCTCAGTCGGGCGAACCGGAGGTGGTTTTTCCTAAAAATGTTCCACTTTACCTTCACACAAAGGTGGCTTCACTTCCTCTAAATTCAACCTTCTCATTTTCTAATTAATTAGCGTAAGCATTACTTAGGCGTTTAACCCAAACGGTTAGTAATACGCGGTGCTAAATAGTAATTATTCTTAAGTAAATGCACACCAGACTCGGGTACAGGTAAATAAGATGAAAAAAAAAGTAGTACGACAGCTGACACACCAACACACACCCAACACTCAATTTAATATCAGCATGACTAGGAGTTGGCATCCGACACAAAAGAAAACACCCGCCACTGACTTGGGAATACTGGGAGAATTGAACAGAGGGCGTGCAACAGCCAACAGACAAGCGCACACCCAGTCTAGTCTAGAGTCTAGAAGAGAGGGCGTGTGATGGACGGATGACACTAAGTGCACACCCAACTCTGCCATAGCAAGTAGTCAAGAAGAGAGGGCGTGCGACGGACGGACGTCACTAAGTGCACACCCAACTCTGCCATGGCGAGTAGTCAAGAAGAGAGGACGTGCGACGGACGGATGACACTAAGTCCACACCCAACTCTGCCATGGCAAGTAGTCAAGAAGAGAGGGCGTGCGATGGACTGACGACACTAAGTGCACACCCAACTCTGTCATGGCGAGGAGTCAAGAAGAGAGGGCGTGCGATGGACTGACGACACTAAGAGTACACCCAACTCTGTCATGGCGAGGAGTCAAGAAGAGAGGGCGTGCGATGGACTGACGACACTAAGAGTACACCCAACTCTGCCATGGCGAGGAGCCAAGAAGAGAGGGCATGTGATGGACTGACGACACTAAGTGCACACCCAACTCTGCCATGGCGAGGAGTCAAGAAGAGAGGGCGTGCGATGGACTGACGACACTAAGTACACACCCAACTCTGCCATGGCGAGGAGCCAAGAAGAGAGGGCGTGCGACGGACGGATGACACTAAGAGCACACCCAACTCTGCCATGGCGAGTAGTCAAGAAGAGAGGGCGTGTAACGGACGGATGACACTAAGAGCACACCCAACTCTGCCGTGGTGAGGAGTCAAGAAGAGAGGGCGTGCGACGGACGGATGACACTAAGTGCACACCCAACTCTGCCGTGGTGAGGAGTCAAGAAGAATAAGAGAGGGCGTGTGACGGACGGACGACACTAAGTGCGCACCCAACTCTGCCGTGGCGAGGAGTCAAGAAGAGAGGGCGTGCGACGGACGGACGACACTAAGTGCGCACCCAACTCTGCCGTGGCGAGGAGTCAAGAAGAGAGGGCGTGCGACGGACGGACGACACGCAAGCGCCACCATGAGGTAACGGTACCTTGTCGGATCACCTGGCCCCATGTATAGCGAGCAATCACAGGTGTCCCCTCCGCAAGGCAAGACGTGTTGTTCTGGGCCGGGAGGCTGGTCAACTGGTCCACAGGGTGACGAGACCGCGGGGAGACTGGCCTGGGTGTACAGGTGCCCGGTAACAACCGGACAACTTCACCGGACACCTTGCTATGACTTCTCCCACTCCACCGTTGCTTGTGCATTAAAACCCTGGCATGCTAAAACCTACAAATATTCGTATAATCAAGACAGAATTTTTGGAAAACGCAGGGGATACAACAAACTAGATAAAATGAAATATATTTTAAAGTTTAGAAAATTTACCAAATCCTTCCTTCACCTCTGACAAGACATCTTGTGAATGTGGGGAATGCCAGGCCTCCACCGTGGTTCGGATTCCACGTTAAACTATAGGTCCTCCATTTCATCTCACAATCACCCTACCATTACACATTAGCGTAAGTGCGTATAACCCGAACGGGTAGTAAGACG
>CABEEJ010003491.1:42970-81778 GCA_901482245.1 Timema douglasi | reverse complement strand
CTGTAGTCCCACATGGTGCCCTCCCTCCAGACTATCAGCATATTACTAACAGACTAACTTAACTTCAAACCAGCAACATTCTGTAGTCCCACATGGTACCCTCCCTCCTGGCTATCAGAATATTACTAACAGACTAACTTAACTTCAAACCAGCAACATTCTGTAGTCCCACATGGTGCCCTCCCTCCTGGCTATCAGCATATTTACCCCATAGCAGGCTAGGGATGATAAATACAAGAGTAAATATTGCAGCTGGAGACATTACCTGACTGAGTTGCGAACCCTGAACTCCCATTCTTAAATATATATATATACTTTAACCTTTTCATTACCTATGAGCCTAGGAACTCATTTCGTAACGACTCAATTAATGGACAGCGTAGCGAGTCCGTCAGGATCGAGAAGCTAAATATGTCTGTTGGGTCAGTTATGTTCCCAGGTTCACGCACGTATTAAAAATAAATTCACCAACGAGAACTAGCTGGATGACGCTCACATAAAATAATAATAATACCTCATGAGAGAATTATAAGACAGATTATCTTTTATATTAATTTTAAAAAACCAAATCAGCAAAGTAAACGAGAGTGAAAGGAGATATTATGTATCTCGATGACCAATGTCAGTAGCCAGTTGCTTGGTTACTGTATCTCGATGACCAATGGCAGTAGCCGGTTTCTTGGTTACGTGATTTGTAAATTGTCGTTTGCTAACGATACTACCCCCCTCCTCCACCTAGCACACCACCCGCCCTCGAAACACCACCGAGCGTGATTAAAAACAAATACAAGGATTTTAATCCGAGCTTCCATTTCTATGTTTCCAATATGGCGGGCATGTTTTGAACCGTGTCTCGTGTTTGGAAAAGTTAGGGGTGGTGGGTGGGATTAAATGGGGAGGGGTGTAGAGGAGTAAGTCCCGCTTTTCTGAATAACACGTGTCAATGTCCTCAGCCTCGTGTTGCGAAACAATGACATTTAGTTTGGAGCAGATTTCGAAATAGTTTTTTATTTTCATCGCACATGGGTTTTGTTTGATTTGAAATTTATTTTAATTTTAATGAAGAGTATTTCTATATTTGCTCGCCTAATTAACTTCATTATATGATAAACAATTTTTATCTAATTTTTGAATCACGTAACTATCTAATTCGATTCTTTTAAGGTCATACGGAAATTATCCCACTATCCAAACATGTGTGACAACTCGCAAGTGAAGAATGTTCTAAGATAATTCTGGAAAGGTTTCTTTGCTAACTTGACATCGATATACTGGGATATATAATAAATAGTTTCATAGAAACCAAGACGGATCTGTCTTGTAATAGAACCACAGAATTATATTTGTATTTAAATTATTATTATTATTATTATTATTAGCACCGCGTCTTACTACCCGTTCGGGTTATACGCACTTACGCTAATGTGTAATGGTAGGGTGATTGTGATATGAANTTACTACCCGTTCGGGTTATACGCACTTACGCTAATGTGTAATGGTAGGGTGATTGTGATATGAAATGGAGGACCTACAGTTTAACGTGGGATCCGAACCACGGTGGAGGCCTGGCATTCCCCACATTCACAAGATGTCTTGTCAGAGGTGAAGTAAGGGTTTGGTAATCAGATAAATCTGTGCTGGGACCGAGGATTGAACCCCGGACCCCCAGCACAGAAGTCCGACACCTTACCCCTAGACCGCCAGGTCACCCTGTATTTAAATTGAATGCGTGTTTATTTTTTGGCTCATTTTACACTTACTGGATGTGCATAACATATTGTTTCGAAATGTATCGAAGGAATCATATGATTCTCTAACAACCCGCTTCGTTAGTAGAATGCTCTCTAAGACATCACTTTCGCAAATGACTACCAACACCGGGGATGCAGGGGTTTGAATCCCATTCAGGTGTAGACCCACTGGGGTTTCCCTCCTACATGGATGTCCACTCTCGCCCCGTGCAAATGTAAGTACACTTCCTCTAAACTCAACCTTCCTAATCATTAGCCCATTAGAGCGTAATTAATACATAAAGGCCGATAACCCCAACGGGCAGTAAGACGTGGTGCTATAAAAAAGATGACCTACATGTGTGGTTACATGGTCTGATACGTAAAGGTCACAATAAACAGGATAGCTGTTAACGATTATGTTAAGGTTCAATTCTAAGCCGGGTGGTTATCCTATGACCTCTCCCCGATAATGCAGGTGAATTACTCAAATTACCTTTCTAATATTTACCTCGTAGACCAAGACGCTAAACTAAGACAAACCTAGCTTTATTTTTTCAATTTGTTAAAAATATCTGTCAAACATGTTTATAGTTTTATGCATGGAACATGTTTTTAGTTGCATGTTTTTATACACACTCTCTACATAGACTAAAAACATTTAACTAAAATTTAATAAATGATAATAGAGTTAAGATACAATAGATATTATTACTAGAATTCCTCACAAAAATAAAAAAAACTTCTCCACAAACGTTCACACACACATAGCTACACCAAAAAAAAACCCCACTAAAATACAACAAATATTATATATTCTAGTCGAGGGGCAAATTTTTGCCATCAACAAAATAAATATTGTTGCGCCCTAGTTTTATTTATCTAGCGGGTTTGGATGAATACTAAACAAAATCAAACAAAACAACGGACTCGCTCTATATTTGTTTTCATTGGTCGAGAAGCTGTATCGGGTAGAACCGTAGTGCGTCATTAGTGTCTACATTTTAAAGGACAAAGGATTCGACGGAAGTGTTTTAGTGCAATGTTTCCAACATAGTTGACGTGAATAGAACAGAGAAGGAGTCTATATTAAACAATATAGATGATATTTGAAAGGAATATTTTTGACACTTTCTCGTAGACGATAACAAATTGATTTAAATTGAAATGGTATTTTATTTTTTGCATACGAGGACTGTTCATAACACATATTGTGTGCACATTCCACTTAATATATTCACGTATTAGCCTATATGACTATAATTTCAAACTAATTGATATCTCAAAATTAAAAATAAATTTCCCCTTTTCACTTTATACCTCGCAGCAATACACGAACAATATCCACTACCAACATAATGTCTCCACGGGGTGAACTAATATTTTCTATGTCTAAATACTCTCAACTTTCAACATACCCACAAGAAAATACTTGAATGATAATTGCAACTCACTATGTACGACTAGAGATACATCCATAATTACTCACCTCATAGCATCAAGTAATTATTGACATAAGCAGCTTTCAACTTACTTCCTAGATCTATAGGAACATATCTACACTCAACCCCGTGCCATACAACATTCCAAACAAACACCATTTTTATATTAGTCCATCCTCAGGCTGCAGCATACATACAAGCTATGCACGGTAACCTTCCAAAGCTCTTGAGGATGGAAACACTGTTAGAGAAACAAGATGATTTGGATACGTTTTAAGTGGTAGTATCAAAATTATTTTTGAAAATGAACTATATAAGATAATACTTCGTAAATACCTTTCTCACTAAAGTAGGACGAGATAGAAACTTGCTTTACCAGATCAGTTGCCATGATTACTATATTTCTGACGTCGCTGACCCCTCATATATACATGATGGAAAACCTATATTTATACTGTATTAATAATTAATATGAATATAGATTTTTATTAGTTAATTGTGGATGTCCCTATAGCCTTAGGAAGTAAGTTGAACGCAGCTTAAGACGTTCATTACTTGATACTACTCGCCTCGGTGTCGTAGTTGGCTAACGCGCTGGTCGTGTTGAGCTCGACTGCTGAGGACGGGGAGATCGAGGTTCGAATCTCGGTCGGGTGAACTGGGTTTTCCATTCTCCATCTACGCAAATGTGGGTTCACTTCCTCTAATTCACCCTTACCAATTCCTATTCCATTAGCGTAATTAGTACTTAAAGCGTAAAACCCGAACGGTTTGTGAGACGTGATGCTAAATATTATTATTATTATTATTACTTGATGCTATGACGTGAATAATTAATAATGGCTATTCGATTATATATATTATATATAAATATTATAATTATTCTAATATTTATACATTGTATATATATCGAATAGCCTGTATTTATTTATATATATTTATATATAGTCTATATATTATTATTATTATTATTATTATTATTATTAGCACCGCGTCTTACTACCCGTTCGGGTTATACGCACTTACGCTAATATGTAATGGTGATTGTGAGATGAAATGGAGGACCTACAGTTTGACGTGGAATCCGAACCACGGTGGAGGCCTGGCATTCCTCACATTCACAAGTTGTGATTATTTAGTAAAATGAAATAAAACACATTGTTGCCGAAGCACTCCACCAAAGAGCGATAGTGAAGTAATATACATTATTACAGAAACATTAAGAAAAGGGGAAAATCTCTGTCCATCAAAGAGCTTAAACATCTATTTAATTTTCAAAGGCTAGAATATAAACTATATAGATTTTCTTAAAGCTAAGAAACTATTGGTTTTATCAAAATGTATTTCAAACAAACGATTTAATTTAATAATACTCCATTTTTAACACGAAAAATTATTTCACATCTCAAATAGTTGCTTAGATATGATAAAAATTCTATATTTCTGATTGTGTACGGTATCCTTAAAGCATTTTTATGGGAAAATGTAGAATTCCATTTTACTTTAATGTTAAACACCGTCTAAATACAAAATTTAACCCAAATCTTACGTTAGAGCAGATTTCGAAATTTTTTTCTCTTTAGGCGCTTCAGTATACTCCCATTAATTTTATGGTTGGATATATAATCCCAAAAACTCTTCAGGGCAACCCTATAAAGACTTTGGATACCAAGTGTTTTTCCAATTGGTAAAATTGTTTCATCTCTTGTCCAAGATACAGACAGACGGTGCCGCGAAAACACCTTTTTCGGCTTCAGGGTCAGTGAACTCCGACATTTATTAATATTTCAAGTTAGATTTTTTTGACGAGCACAATAATTCTTTCTCCGAGTGGGTATAGATAAAGTGAAAAGGTTAATTTGGGAATATCTAAAATATATGGTCTGAAAAACGTGGAAAAGACCAGGAATTTTAATTTAAAAGTATTGTAGCCAACCTGATAGTATATATTTTGTAAGGGATACTCTATATTACCGTCCAAACCCCATTTAAGGACAAACTAGATCGGACTTGGCCAAATTGATATATCCTGAGAGCTACGAGTCTACGCGTATACGCACGCGCGCGCACACACACGCACACACGCACACACACACACGCACGCACACACACACACGCACGCACACACACACACACACACACACACACCAGAGCTATTATAATTTAAACCACCTGCTCTCTCTATTCGCTGTCTGTAGTTTAGAAAGTGAAATATTTTTGATATTGATGGATTGCAGAGAAGCCAGAAGGTGCTCCAATTCCATTACCCCTCTCCTCTCTGTCTTGGAATGTAAGAGCGATATCTTGGGTCACGATAAGGACTCGAGGAGGGCAGTTCGGGTGAGGGGCCGAGGGGGGAGTGTTCTGAACGCCATTAGTGAATTCCTTGTAAGAATGAGCTGGAAGCTTAGGCATCCTTTAGGACAAATGAGCTTATTTCCTGTCTAGATAACTAGATTTTCTAGCCATGCTTATATATATATATATTTATATATACAGGTCTATAAGTATATATATATAGGTCTATAAGTATATATATATAGGTCTATAAGTATATATATATATATTACATACCTTGCTGTTATGGTTTAATGTAATTTTATTATCTAGATGAGATGTCTCACGTCGATCTCTTAGCAACGGTAGTTTTTATGTTTTATATTGTCGTTTTACAATAATTTTTTAATACCAAGTCATACTACCCGTTAGGGTTATGCGCTTATTTAATAATCATGCTAATGGTTCTAGGTATTAGGAACGTTATGTTTATAGTAAGTGTACCCACATTTGCGTGGAGGGAGAGTGGAGAACCATGTTAGTTAAACCAGCCTCAGTGCACTCAACTGAGATTCGAACCTTGATTACCCCATCATCGGAATTCTAGATAATGCTAAGGAAGCGCGTTAAACCACGCGTCCACCGAGGTGGGTAATTTACAATCTATCCTTCTTATCGTACATTTTGTTTAAAAGTTTGACATTTAGGATTATTCCTAACAAAAAATTATAATTTATATATATATATATATATATATAAAGTGCTGGCCTCATGGCGAAGGGGTCAGTGCACCTGGCTACGAACCTAGGGTTCCCGGATTCAATTCCCGACTGGTACCTTGGGTATTTTTCCTGAAAGAGGAACTACCCCAATGGTCTCCAGGGTTTGGCTAATTAGGCTAAATCAGGGTTTAAGAGTTTCCACTGGTTCCACGCTCTCATACTCATTCTCATCTCATCTCATCGGGACATGGAAAGAGCCTCCACGGAAAGGATGTACGATTAGTACACTCGGCCTTCCCCTGGGAGGCCTGATAAACTGGGGTACAAACTATGTCACCCAGATGCGCCCAAGGAACAACAACATGGCTACATATTTCAATTTTAATTACTGTATACATATATTATAACATAATATTATATATATTATACTACACATTTAGACACAAATATTAATTCAAACTTAAATATTTATCTCTGGCAATTACAAACCAAATCAATAACTATAGCAATGCTATTTGTAGGGGAGACCGGAACGGGTTGTAATAATTTTTACTTACTATTTTTTTTACGACTCGTACAATGTATAGGAAAATATTGGTCGATGCATACGAAGAAAGTAAACTGTCGTCTTTCACAATACATTTTTTAAAACATTATTTATAAAGTTATTTTTGCACTAAAAAAAATTGATGTAATGTGTTACAACCAGCCCTGGTTTTCATTTAGCTCTGTAAAATTTGTAAAGAGATTTTCCATAAAATGCACATTTAAAACATAGTAAGCCCATTATAATTGTTAGACAGCATTATATTAATTTATAAAAAATAAATGGTACACCAAAACTGTACACATTGTTTCAAAGTCTTTTACAATTTAGAACAAAATTTTAAAACATTTTTCACTAAATTATTCTTAAATAATTTTTCCTTATGATAATAAATTATGCGGATTATTTCAGATGTTACTTAAAAAAAGCCATTTTTGAAGAAATTTCAAATTTTCAAAAATCAGTCATAATTACCCCTAATTTAAGAGATTTGATTATTAATACCATCAATTTGGTCACCCCAGCATCAAATCTTAATGTAATCCATCAAACCGTTTTGACTACAGCCCCAGGCAGACAGACAGACATAATTATAAAACCCACTTATTCAAGTTCAGGTGCACTTAATATGTCAAGATTCATCATAATATTGGCGTTAAAAATTTTCAACATTTTCTCTGTAAGAAATTACATTATCAGGTGATATCGCATACATTTCATCAGGCTTTATTATTATCTAAACTATATTATTGCCTTTTTTTAGAATGGTGAATTGATATATAATATATCTACTAGGTAATGCAGCGACTGAATCACCTGTCGTAGTTAAGCTCGTGTCTCTTATTCCAGAGCAGTGGCGTGCTATTGCAGGAATTGTGTGGGGGGTGTATATGAATAGATTCCTCAAGCTGGGGCTTGAGGGGGTGGCGGACAACCCACAGCAGAGACAATAATGAAGGTATTATTGACTTCTCCATGGACCTCTATATCTGACATGTTCTAGATCTTTAGGCCTGTTCCTCTCAGTTAATACATTCTATATTATTTTGTCCTATTTTACCAAAAATATATGTATTAAGGCAGCAGTGGCCAAACTTTTTGATCTTGGGATCTACTCCAGAGAAGTAAAATCCTTTGCGATCTACTGTACCACAGAACCATAGTCTTGCATTGATTGTTTGGTTGGTGAAAAATTAATAAACTGCTTTGTGTTTCAATACCAAAACATATTGCACTAATAAACTTAGAGTCCTTTCACACACTGAAACTGAGTTTTTTTTAAATCAAACAACATAGTATACATAATTTCCCTGAAAAAAGTAGTTTCTCATTAAAAACTTGACCTTGAAGTTGATGCATGACGGCGTATAGTCCTAAGGATAGTTTGCTGAATGAGAGTTCATATTACTCTGTCATAAATGAAGGCAGGATTGTAAATGGTCATCAGTCACACAGCTTCAATATTTCAATGTTCTCATGTTGATTTAAGAAAAATCTGCAAGCTTTCTCTTTCATTTTCTCTCTCTCTCTATCTGTTTTACTCAATCGACTAAACTATCGGCCACGGTCGATATCTCAACGATAGACTTTTTGGACACCTCTGTACTAAGGGTTAGGTTTGTCTCAGAAAGGAGCAATTTCACATTTTGCCTAGTCTGTTTCTGGTTTGTTTCTAGTTATGAAATGTTCACAACAGGAGGTAGGGCGAGACCACCTCTGTGGCTTAGTGGTCAGAGTTCCTGGCTACAGACCCAAAGGTCCTGGGTTCAATCCCAAGATTTCCTGTTAAACAGTGGAACTCGAAACCAGATATACTTCAATGAAAACGTAGCAGCTGTGGCCTAGAATACTGAGACTAATGACTGGAGGACTCATTTTGCATGAGGTTGCACTAGCACTAATTTCACCAACAAATGTCGGCTGCTCGTCCGGTATGTCTTGCCATTGGGGCGATGCTCTAGATATTTCTTAGAGGTAGCGCGATTTGCGTCCATGTTTCTATCTGGTGATCGTTTGTTTGAAATAAATTCAATTTGTACGTTGTATCCCCCCTCTAGGATCCGTCATCTTGGATTTTTCTCATAAAGATGGCATGTTTCCTAGCATCCAAAGACAATTACAGCTCTCTGGGGCAGCTGTTCTCAAATATTTTTTAGATGGTACCCCTTGGCCGTGTCTAAAAGCTTAATGTTCCCCCAAGATAAAAAAAATTTCAAATGACAGGCTTTAAAAATATGATCACTTGGTAAATTATTGATCTATTTAATCTATGGGGAAAAAATATCCGTAATCAAAATATTTCAAATATAACAAAGCTAGTTAGAAAGAATCCTACTGCTATATATAGCCTTAACATTATCTCTTATTGAGAATAGTTATGATCAGTTAAAAAACATAATTCTACTGTAAAAGGTTTTATAAATTTTATTCAAATATTCTTTAAAAAGTAAAGAAAGAAAGTAAACATTAACGCAATATTTTCAAATAATTATTTTTAATTGCGATTCTGGAGCTGATGTATTATGAATCCCAAAGTTTCTCAGTGAGAGGGGTGAGGCTGCATGGCTTGGCACCACGGTTTGATGTTTGATGTTCCAGTTGAAACTTTCAAGCGGTGGTCCGGATCCAAATTTAGCCTATTGCAGTACACCATGGATGAAAAACCACGCTCACAGAGATATGTTGTTGAGAATGGCATAGTAAACTGCTAATGTAGAAGGTGTCAAGTAGAGGGTTGAAAATTCCCAGAAATTATTCTCCAGCAGAGATCAAATACGGGAAAAAGAGGGGTGGAAATAACTATATAACGGTAACGTTCGACAATTAGGGTTTTCCATAAGTTCCTTGTTATTTTGACAACTATCCCTTGAGAGCTGCTTGTGTACCTCCTAAAGGTGCCCACGTACCCCAGTTTGATAACTGCTGCTCTAGGGTATCAATAAGTGTGAGGAAGCGCCAGAAATTTCACGGATTTTATTATGTTGCTCCACATTTTAAATGGACAAAAGTTTGAATGAAACTTTCAATACTTACTATGTGGACATTATTTAATGATTAAGAACCGGCCTTCTATGAACAAAAATATTAGCTTTAATCATGTGTTCACTTGAAATGGAACTTGTCTTCTGACTTCGGCATAGTTTCCAGTCCCAATCTAATTACGTGATCTAAATCTTTTGTGCTGGTGCTACACCAGGCTTAAGGGGTTGTTTGGGAGTAGTCTGAGATATCTTGGGGTCAGCTATTTTCTTGGCGTGTGACGTCACGAATAAAAAGTGTTGCCCTTGATAGCTAAGCACCCTAAGACAGTATTTTTATACAATACTTTCGGTGGTTTGAAAATAAATTCTCATCACGTGCATGATTGAGACGATAATTTTTCTCTTCTAGTTTGCAACGGACGTTTATTTCAAACGTTGCTGGCAAAAGGCTTGTGGTTTTCTGATGTAAACTGGCTAGCATGGAAACTAACCAGTTAAAAATATTGAAAAGAGTTCATTGTATCAAATCGGGTTAATTGAGATGTGCTAGGACCTCATTCAGTTAAACAATCATCAATTATTTTCAACATGACTGCTCTGATCCCTCCAAACCGGTGGATGAAACAATAAATTGTGTTTCATCGAGTGCAAGGTTCAGTTTTAAAAATTTTGGGGCTATTCATAAACCACGTAAAACTTTTTTTTGCTTATCTTTTTGACCATATTTTTCACCATATTACACATAGTAGATGTTTAGCCTTACATATTACCCCTCTCAGCCGTGTTTACGTAACTTTTCACACCAAGAGTGAACGTCAATTTTCATAGGGAAGGTTTTGTGACACTAAACTAAAGAAGCTGATATAATACTACTACTCAGAATCAGAAGTTGTCTTTAAGTCTGTTTACTAACGGCGATAGCATGAACATTAATGTTTTGTTAAGATTTACAAAATATCTGTGTTGCGTAAAACGGTGATGTACCCCCACTAATGCGACACTAGCGCCCCCTTCTTACTCCTCTCTAGAGCGTCACGTGGTGTATGGATGGCTCCTTTGACTGTGGGGAAGGAATGTTACATAAGCAGTTCCAGAAGCTACCGTCTTGGCTTGAGGTTGCGCTGACATCGACCACATGAACCTGAAAAATGCTAGTCCCCTCTTAAGGCCCTTGGCCCTGTTGAGTGCAAGCCTAAAGCCTATTTTGTGGGATGGTGGGCGGGAGGCTTAAAGGCGTGGCGTGGCTTCACAACCGACCAAAGTATCCTTCCGCGCCAACAAAAACAGATGGATCACGGAAACCATAGACGGTGCTAGCTACCGGACAGGTCTTACGGAAAAATCATACGTTTGGAAATATAAGTTTTCTCGAGAACGAGCGAAATTTTTGTGTTTATATTTTCAACACCCCTTCTAAGATAATGTATCGATGTTTATTAGTTAATTGTTAAATTTTCTTATATTTTTTTTATGAAGCTGGAAGTTTTAGAATGAAAAATGTCAATTTAAACGATATTTGATCACTGTTAAGGTTATAGAGGAGGCGTGTGTATAAAAAGTATAACTTAATTAACATGCTTTTCTTGTTGAACAAACCATTCATGAGAAGAAAATTGCAAAACAATAAAAATTCTTGAAGATAACCTTTTGTTCTCATGGCTCTGCATTAACACGCCAAATGAATGTCTCTATACTCCGGATGTGGACATTTATCAGCCGTCGGCCTGTATCGTCGCTAATAAATCAATACAATGTAATTTATTAAAACACCAAACCATAGTAACGGTGGGGCTGGACAAGGGATTGACTTGCTTGCTTTTAGATATGTAGTCTGGGGCTCGATTCCGACCAGCTGCAAAGGTGGCAGTTCGTTTCTATGATAGGGTGTCCTTTGTCTCTAGATGAATTCTGGCTCATCTACGTCATCTACCATTCTCTTTTTTACTTTCTTCGGTGTGTTAAGTCACCTTGCAATAGCCCACTAACATTTTGTTAACTTGACATCTAAATATTTAATCTAGGGGGTTAAGCTGATTAAATAAAACCTACTTTGAGTAAAATCATCCAAACTACTTTGCTAAGACCTGCCTCGGTGGCGTATTTGGCTAATGCGCTTGTTTCGTGTTGAGCCAGACTGCCGAAGACGGGGATATTGAGGTTCGAAACTCAGTCAGGTAAGCTAGGGTGGATTTTCCTAAAATGGTTTTCCACTCTCCCTCCACGAAAATGCGGGTCCACTTCCTCTAAATGTAGCATTTACCATTTCTAATCCATTAGCGTAATTAGTACTAAAGTGTATTGTCCGAAAGAGTAGTAAGACGCGGTGCTAAATACAAAATTTGAAAAAAATAAATTGTTTAGAGAATGAGAAAGCAGTATTAAAGGTCAATTATTGAAGGCCACATCATTAATGTGATTCAAACCTTTGTTTCTCCTGCCAATGGTGAACGAGTGTAATGTGAGTCTGATGCCCTAGACTGCACAGCCTAGTCTTCAACTAATAATAAATTCATAAGGAAAACTATAGGAAAATCTTACCTACTAATACACTAGCGTGAATATGCTAGACACGAACATGTGTTCTAACAATCAAGGGTTTGAGTTTAATTAATGAGCACAGTCCACACGAATTGCGAACTAACTTAATCAAGGTCAGATAACCACCAGACAATGATGCCAAATAATTCACCATTGAGTTCATTTTATAAGGGGCACAAAATTATTCACAATTAGTATTTTACTTTAAGTAGCTGCTTTTTTTTTAGAACCATAGTACTTAGAGCTGGTTGTTGACCTTGACACATATCCGCATGAGCTCTAACGTAAAATAATGTCAAGGGGGCCTCATGGGTAGGGATGGAGTATGCAGTAATGTTTAAGTCTATTTAATCACAATTGTTTAGTATACCTATTTTTTAAATCAAATGGTTAGTTTATAACATAAACATAAGTTATTTTTGTTATAGTTTTTTTGGTCACCTATACATACCAGTTCGGGCTTTACGCTAATGTGTTAGGGATAAAGTTAGGTTGCGTCTAAAGAATAACCATATATTGTGTTAAATAAAGCAAGATTGCCTAGTTATCTTGAAAGATAGTTTATAAAACAGTTATAAAAGATTGAAATTTCGTGGCGACCAATATTTGATCATTATAGCCTACTTCCCAATACAACTGTATACATACATATATATATTTAATAAGATGTTGATACACACCGGTGGACCCAAGGTCTGAATCGTCAAGCTCAGCATGTAGTGGGTGGAGGGTTCAAAACTCGGCTGGATGCGATGGGGGCACTTTGTTCTCTATTGGATGTAGCATTGTGATTTTATCATCCCCTTCCTACTCAGATGAAGGTGCATTTTCTCTATTTGCTTTCCTAAACCGTTTAGTCCCTCATGTAAAAATGTGTGACCAAAAATAAAATCATTTGTTATGCATGACAAAAAATTCTGTATCGTTACTATACTCCCATTTTATTACGAATGAACATATTTGATAACTATAAAACGTTATGCCTTCTAAATATATTTTCATGTATTCATAACCCGCCTCGGTGGCGTAGTTGGCTAACGCGCTAGTCGTGTTGAGCTCAACTGCTGAGGACGGGGAGATCGAGGTTCGAATCTCGGTCGGGTGAACTTGGTCGGTTTTTCCTAAATGGTTTTCCACTCTCCCACGCAAATGCGGGTTCACTTCCTCTAATTCATCCTTCCCAATTCCTAATCCATTAGCATAATTAGTACTTAAAGCGTATAACCCGAACGGGTAGTAAGACGCGGTGCTAATTATTATTATATTATTATGTATTCATACGGCCTGTAATTTAATCTTCCCCTGCCACTTTATATATATTATAATGTCAATACATATAAAATAACAATAATAATATACTAGAATGTTATCAATGTTGACTACATAAAATATGATTGTATTTATAAAGGTTCACCAAGTGTCCATCCGTAATAAAATCAAGGTGTAGGTTCACTCATTTTAAAAGTATACTTTAATAAAATCCCAAGTATTTGTTAGAAACCACTTTAAAAAATTGTCTTTGCACTTATATTTAAGCATTTTTTCCCTCTGTTTGTAAGAGTAATATTTTATCTGTTAGTCTAAATTCACGGTGAAATACTTTATTTTGTCAATCGTTTTGGGAATCATTCACGCCCAGTGGCGTGGATGGTAATAGAATATTGAATGAATAAACGAAATAACGTAGTGTAGAATCTTTTCCCCGATATTGAGAAAGTATCAAAGAAGTGTGTTTTTTATTTAAAAAAAGATATAAATTCTTAAGAATATTATTTGTCATTCCTCAATTTTAATAATATACATAATTCTATATCGCCTTTCTGTACGTCCATCAATGTGATTTTTATTTTATTTACCGTTCAATATTCCAAGATTTAATCCAGCTGTATTTTAATGTTTTCATATGTTTCCTTAAGAAAATATAGTCTTCCTTAAAATACATGTGTTTAATATAACCTATTACTTTTAAAGTTGAAAACGTGTTCTATAGGTAGGGTGAATATCAGTACTGTTTTTTTTTCTTTTTTTTCAGGACAACTTTGTTTATTAGCTTGGTGTCCTGTTATCCAACAGAACTAACGCTAGTATGTCCAAAATTACTTGGTTTTGACTAAGTACTTCAAAAAGTACTTCTTTTTGAAGTTAGAGAAAATAATATTTCAAATTTATCAGCGCAAGTGCAAGGAATATCACACGAGTATTTTATAAGTTTTAAATTTACAAATCATATTTTTCAAAGGTTGTGTACAAGTGCATTGACAATTAAATCTACTATTTAATAAATCATGTATATACATTTTCATGAAAAGGGATGCAACTACCTAAGTTTTACATTTCAGGTACACATAAATATATTTCTTTATGTTACCTAATGTTTGTTACTATAGTTGTAGTAATTTTAGTGGCATATATTATTACAACTTTTGTACTGAATTATTAGTTTGAAGTAATTATCAACGAACATCATAAATTTACTTTAAACCAATTTAGAAAGTTAAAATTTTTGCTGACATAAATGATGGATGTGTCTGCACGAACAGAATTTTTGCTGACATTAATATCTGTTCCTTGAAATTGAAGCTGAAACTAATGTTCTTATAGGTATTATTTGACTTAGTGTAACTCAGTGCTACCTTTAATTAGCAATGAAAAAGGAGTTTTAATCAATAGTTTGTTTTTCAGATATATTTATTCTTTCTCTATTATTTTTCAACTTTCTACCCTATTTCTCTTTTTACTTTCTCGCTACTTTAGAGGTGAAAAAAGTATTGTGACCGTCCACAAAATCTAACTCAAGATTTTGATGAATTTCGAAATTTCATTGACTTCTACCCCCCCTCCCCTTCCCCCGAATAATATAAGTTTATTTTTGCAATTCCGTCTGCATGTCTGTCTGTACCTCCAACTAGAGCCTAAACTATTTACCGATCGGGATAAAACTTGGTATTTAGGGTTTTCATAGGGTTGCCCCGAGGGGTTTTTGGTGTTGGATATCTAACCCTAAAACTAAGGGTAGTTTACTGAGGGGCTAAAAGAATAAACATAAATTTGATTTAATTACATTTCCAAGCATTGATCAACATTGCAAACAAAATGGCTATTTTCAATTTTTCGTCAAAATTTCTTTAAGGGTTCCGGTCTGATGCGTTAATTATAATTTTTAATTATACTTCCGTAACTATTTGAGATATGAAACTACTTATCATAGCAAATGTAGGTCTATTTATAATAAATATCTTATATTTGAAATATATATTTTTATAAAACCAATAATTTTCAAGCTATACGCAAATATATACTTTCATATATTTTAACTTTTTGAATAATAAAGATAAAGTATTGTGACAGTAAAAAAATCTATCCTGAGATGTTGATTATTATTATCATTATTATTACCGCGTCTTACTACTCGTTCGGGTTATACGCACTTACGCTAATGTGTAATGGTAGGGTGATTGTGATTTTAACGTGGAATCCGAACCACGGTGGAGGCCTGTCATTCCCCACATTCACAAGATGTCTTGTCAGAGGTGAAGGAAGGGTTTGGTTATCAGATAAATCTGGGTCGGGACCGAGGATTGAGCCCCGGCCGCCACCTTACCCCTAGACCGCCAGGTCACCCCTGAGATGTTGATGGATGTCAATGTTTCTTGGCCAGGAACCTTAAAAATTGTGTTTGCAAAGTGGTCTGTCTGTGGGTCTATTTAACCCTAAAATTAGTAGTAGTCTACTAAAGGGCGAAAAGAGAAAAAAAAAATCGATTTTCTCAAAATCGGCTGTAACGACTTTGATTAAAATTCGTATATAGGCATTTATTAGGATTATAAATAAAATGACTATTTTCATTTGCCCATTAAAATGACTTAAAGGATACTTTACAGAAACGGATATATCCATATCCCCGCAATTATTTGACCCAATAAATAATTTTCATTGCAAAACTGTAGTACTATTAAAAATGAAAACTTTAATTGAAATATATATTTGTAAAAACAATAGTTTTGGAACTAGTTGAAAATATATTAATATAATTTTGTGAGCTTTAGTCGTACAGAGATAATACTTAAATTTTAACGTAATAATTTTCTAATACAATAGAGTAAGTAAATAACTAGGTCTCTCAAAAATGCTGATCTTTTTCCTTTAATATATTTGGGGAAATGTTTGTACAGCAATGATTTATCTCTATCATTTTGGATTCAATAGTCAATACTTACCCTTTTTATTAGTCTAAATTTATAAATGAGGAATTTAATAGTAATACGATAACCATAAGATATGAGGCGCCTAATAAAATGTCTAAAATTTAACCGAAAGATGAAATTTTAATATGAAGTGTTGACCCTTGTGAAGCCAATATTGATCTTTTATATTGATCCAAATAAGAAAATGAGAACTTTATTTCTTTAAAAATAAAATTTCAAATTTAAAACTGGAAGTCAAAATATGTTTGAGGTAAGTACAGCTTAATCTGTGTTTGTGTTTCTAGTGTTGGCTAAAATTTTTTTACGGACAAAATACTATTTCTTTAGTATTCAAAAATTTAAAATATATGTACTGTACGTATATATATTTGCGTATAGCTTGAAAATTATTGGTTTTATAAATATATATTTCAAATAAAAGATGTTTATTATAAATAGACATATATTTTGTTGCACATATATTTCGAGTTTTGAGTAAATATCTCTATTTTTAAACAATGCAATGAGAAAGTCCGTGCCGAGTTATGTACCATTTATTCTTTGTAGCACGACATTCTGTACCAAACAATTAGTTGCCTCGGTGAATTTAATTATGTATTTTTTGTCCTACACTTTCTAAGAATAATGTCCATATGTGATCATTTTTTGTGCCTCCCGTAACAGCGAAAATGGTAATTATGTGCAAGATTCGATACTTATACGATGTCAAGGATTATCCATGTGAAAAATACTTTTTATATTCATTTTACTAAACTATAAACGATATTTATTTAAAACAGTCGACATTTGTATTATATTAGAAGTTTTACTGATTTAAAAATAAATAAAAATATTAATACATTTAATAAGTTTATTTTTTCTCAAAATTGATTTTGATTTTCTAAACCAGAAATACATCCCACTACATGGTTATATAAAAATTATGGTGACAAATTTTTTTAATCATTTAACCATCTATATTATATGTAACAAAGTATTGTGCTTAATAAAGGCTTTATGAATATAGTTTTTAATTTAACAAAACTAAGCAACCGTGCATGAATAAGTGAACACCATTATTATATATTTTCCCCACATCAGGCGAATAAAGATATTGTGTCTGAAAGAATGTTTGAGACATAGAACATCGTCTTTCAATTTGCTTTCCTCGAACGTAAAAGCGAAACGGGCGTTCCTCCATCACGGCTTAGTTCCCTGGCGTCTCGCTAGAGCTCGCCATCAACACTTGTCACGTGTTCCATTGTGAGCCGTCGTTCCCCCTCATTGGCGTTCGAACCACATCCCATTCCACCCAATATAAAGGAAGCAGTCAAGTATCGGCAATGCCTATTCAAAAGGACGGAATCTAACACCTAGGTTTTATATTCCCCATACCGGTGATGGGGGGGGGGCGAGTTTCCACTCCCTCTTTTTGTTACGCGTATTCTTGCGTTGAGGGGGTGAAGGATGGGTGGGTAAGGGCAGGTTATATTCAAACTATGCGTTATAGATGTCTGCGTGCCTTTTCTATATTCCATCTATGTCTCTGTTTCTTTGTGTCCTGTGGTTTGTAGTGAGATAATGTAGGCAATAAGTTAGGCTCTTTTTTTTTTGGTTGAATTTTATTGTACGATTCTGTGGCGTCCACTCGTCGCTTTGAAATGGGAAGGGGGTAATTTAAAATAATGCTCTTGGATGCTTCGTCAGTTAACCCCTTCTTCTCTTTTTCCTGTTTACCTCCTGTTCTGTGCGGAATCCAAGCGGATGTATTGAAATCCACCCCCCGCCTCTGATACCGAAACATTTACCCCGAAGTGAGGATGAACGCGCCTTTCTCCATTTCTCGCGCTCTATCTCTTGACGATGTTTATTTGCCGTAGCGAAATAAGGATTTATGAAATGTTACATTTTATTGGTTGACAGTATTCACTTTTAACGACTTGCTATAGAGTATGTATATGCTTATAAACCACAAATTATTACTAGGACCTGCCGTGGTGATTTAGAAACTAGAGATCTGAGGGAGGTCCGTTGTTGAATTCCTGTCAACGATATTAAATGGAGCTTTATCAGTCAGAATAAGAGCGTTTTGAAGTACTTATAGGAAGAACCTAATCCCACTGGTAGAAAAGCTACTAGGCTTACTTTCATGTTTTCATACGAAAAGTCATGTGATCTGCAATGAAGCGTGTTTTCTTGGTTGACCTGTTACTGCGGCTGGTTACGAGTCTTTACGACCGAGACAATGCCAGACCTTGGTTTTGTAAATCTTTCTTTGTGCGACCAAACTCAAAACATCATGACTCCTTATGTTATATCTAAACGAATGTAACTTTGTCGTCAATGGATTTTAACAGTTGTATGCAAATTAAAATGAAGAGCGATTAATAGCTAGAAATATGTAAGAGTAAATAGGTCATTAAAACAGTTTAATTTTGGATATAACAAATATTATATTGATCTAGAGTTATTTACTTCTACCTACATACTTTGTGTTTTCTGTATGTTTAGTTAATCGATAATCTATATTAATCTTGGTATGTCGTGTAAATATTAATCCTAGTCTAATTGAGCACCAATCTAACTATAAGTATAATTAAATAACTAACTTTTCGTTGATTTGTAATACATATAGATAGCTTACATTAAATAACCTAACAACTGTTATTTTTGGTCCGACACCTTAGCCCAGTCGCTAGCCTGTCTTTCTCTTGATTTAAGGGTCCCAGGCTTGATTCCTGGCATGGCTAAAAAATGTGTCATTGTTAAAATGTGGGTTTACCCTTTCGACAGTGAAGAATTAATGGCCGGGGTCTGGATATTGTGTCTGTTCTAGTCTTAAGTTAGATTATAAGGGAGCCTATGTGAGGCTACGACAGGCCTAGCCAGCCGGTAGTGGAGAATATAGTACTTGCATTTAAAACTGACCCGGGCCACAGGCTGGAAAAACTATTGGCTGTTATATCTACTCTATACCCAACCACATTTTTTTTATATGGAAAAAACTTAAACTGGTTTTCGTGTTCCACCTTGGTCAGAACCACTTGGTCGAAAACACTCGATAACAAGACGTAACCAAGTCAATCACGAGAAATCGCCTATTGTTACTTTAGACAGATATTTTCAAAACATATAAAATTACAATAATAATATAAAAAATATACAATTGTTAACCGAAAAAATAAAGCTTGTATTTTTCTATTATCTAAAAGTTAATTCCTATCATAATATTACTAAATACCAGTAGGTTCCAGCTGATAATAACTTAGACCTGGTTAGTAATTTAAAATAAGCGTTTAATAAAATATTCTACGCTATTAGTAAAGTACTCGAGAAATTATATTAAATTTTTTCAAAAGTTTATCAATAATTGTAATTTCTTAACGATCTCTTTTTTGTGAATCGCTTCTTACTATCCGTTGGGGCCATCCATATATTCACACTAATGAAGGTGGAAACAAGACAGATATAAATAAACTTCGGATGAAAATGTATTCTTATTTGCGTGAAGGATTTGAGGGAAACTATTGGAGGAAATACCATCCTCAGTGCACCCACCCAACCGTGATTCGAATCCTGATCTCCCCTTTACCTAAGTCCAGTCTATTGCAAGAGCTACTCCATTGATCATGCAACCACAGATGTGGAGACATTTCCAAATTTAATGATCTTTGTTTGTCATATTGCTGTTTTAAAATATAATCAATTCAACAAACAGACCGAACTGGTAACGATATTCAACTGAGTATATGTGAAAGGCGAAGCTTCGCGTATGAATAACTATTATAATTACGGATATCAGACGTAACTGAATAATATTCTAAAATCGAAAAATACGCGTAAACATGGGGATTGAACTAGGGACTCTAGCTTAGCGTGCCAATACTTTACCACTGAGATAACCAAGGTATTGTCCCGTGCTCAGGTTCATTCTTCACTTTGAACTTAAGGCAGAGTCTGTGATGGACGTGTGAATATAATCGACCACTAAGAGCTATCATTGATATGGCAGCCACTCGGTCGTGGCAAGAAGAATGACCCTGACTATGGAACGATCCCTGGATACCTCAGTGATAGAGCATTGAAACGCTAACAAAAGAGTCTTGGGTTAGATTACCGTGTCCCAGTGTCACTTTTCAATATATTCACATATTAACATGGTTTAATATCCAAGTACTGAGTATATTGCCTCTTCCCTTGTTTGTTTGAAAGAGAAATATGTATCAATATTAATATTATTGTGGTTATTGATCACTCAATGGTTATATGAATGAAGGAGTATTTCATGAGGACACCAACATTGTACAAACGCTTAGCGTTGGTGTCAGTTCAACGATCCAACACTAAATAAAGGACCTATTTTAAAACACGATCTAGTTGAACTTGTGTGTTTCATCATAACGTGTGTCTCTTTTACAAGCTCTTTTCTCTGTCACAGCGTATTGGAAAGATGGGACAAATCTAACTTAGAGCCTGCAACTTTCATTTAAAATGTATCTTGTTTTGTTATTTGATGTCTTAAAACTTTAAAGTAAGCACACAAAGCTATTAAAAATATTATACAATATTATAGGCAAATTACATATAGCTTCAACTCCTTCTAAGAAACTTAAAGTATGAAATAAAAAATGTGTTCAAATTCAAGGCAAGATTTTAAAAACATATTTTCTATGTATTTATAATTTAACACTAAATTTGATAAAGTAAGTTAATAACTAAGTTAAAAAATTGTGCTTAGGGAATCTATCAGCTTGAAAGTCTCCTCTTAAAAATAAGGTATATTTTCTTTTAAAATTTAATCAAGCTGACATTGTAGTTGTAATTAATATAATACTTTTTACAACTTGAAATTCAAAAGCAGTAGAAATTTTTATTAAATAAGAAATAATAGCACAAACTAAGTATGTTGTAGTCATATAATTCAATTTTTGAAGGGAACACCACTAAAAGTCAAAGTGTTTACTTTGTATCGTTACTAAGGTTGTCAACCCTATGTTAAATGGGCTGTTGAGTAAAGGTAAATATTTTAAATATATAAGGGTGTTATACAAGGAAAAACAGATATTCCTAGAGTATAACCAACTTATTTAAGGTTTTAATTACAATGATATTTATCTTCAATATTCAATTTTATAAATTAATTAATTTGAACACACATCTTTGCAATTTGTAAAGAAACTATCTAAGTCTTAACATTTAACTTTGATTAATAGTTTAAGCTCTAGCCCAAGGTACAAACAAACAGACAGACGGACAGATGGCATTGAATGCAGGGGGTCGTGAAACGTTGACATTTATCTAAATCTCGAGCTCAATTTTTTCCTTACTACCACAATACTTTATCTTTAGAGTGTCGAGAGAAAGTAAAAATGCATACAATTTTCAAGAATTACTCTAATTTTATTCAGAAATACGAACAATTTATTTATAGCAAATATATGAGTGTCAGGCTTTAAATCTTATCTTTACGTCACTTCCATAAAATTGATTTACCAATCTCCACACACTAAGCTGTTGATAGATATTGCATACTCACCTGTTGAGTAAATTTAACAAATTTTTTTGGCACTCGATCTCTGGTAACTAAAGGGTATAAAATGTGGTATGCCAAAACCAAATTCACTTGCTATATTTCCCCCAAATAATGAGTAATTTCCCATTTTAACGTGTCATAAAACCAAATGGTATTTTTCTACCATATGTTTTTTATAATTAACAGCGCTGTCCGTGGTAGCTACACAATGGATTGCATGATTGCCCCTGGATACGCTTTTATTTGCTTCAAATAGACAAAAAGCTCTTTATTTTAAAGAATATTCAGGCCCCGTTGCCTGTTGCCTGTTGTTTCAGCAAAGTATCCGCGGACCGTATAAAATCGTACGTGATGCTAAAAAATGTCAAGAAGTATGAAAAGTTGATTTAACACTGTAAACAAAAACATATACTATAGATTATCATTCTTAAGCCCTTTGGCCCTGTCAAGTGAGAGTCTAAAACAGATTTCGTGGGATTGTGGTCGGGAGGGTGAAAGGCGTGGCGTGGCATCACAACCGACCAAAGTATCCTTCCGCGACAACAAGAACAGATGATTCACGGATACAGTAGATGGTGCTAGCTACCGGACAGTGTCTTGAGGGCGAAAAAAAAGTTTGGAAATATCATATTTCTCGAGAACGAGAGAAATTTTTACGTTAATATTTTCAACACTTCTTCTGAGATAATGTATCAATGTTTATTAGGTGCTAAAAATTCTTATTTTTTTTGTTGAAAAATGTCAAAATTATTGATATTTGATCACTGTTAAAATTATAGAGGAGATGTGTATGTATATAAAAGTATAACTTAATCAACATTCTTCTGTTGTTGAATAAACCGTTTCCGAAAAGAAAATTGCAAAACAATAAAAATTATTTAAGATGGCCGTTTGTTCCCACGGCTCTGCATTTCCACGCCGAATGAAAATGGCCGATCGCCTGAACATGAAACTAGAAATATTCCAACTACCGGCTATGTATTTCACAACGTTCAAGGTATTTGAAACACACTCTAGCCAGTCTTAAAACATGATACGAGGGGGGATTTAATTTACCACATTTCACCAGCATTAGACTTGAGAGAGTGCAGAAAACCGCGCTCGGTACACCTAAAAATTATACTTTAAATTTCAACAAAAGTAATATTAATTTCTTCAATGATGGAGTTAAATGAAAATGCTTAAATATGCCAGCTTAATTCACTAAGGTCAGTTATTCTAACGGGTCTATACCGCTTATGTTCAAACTAAAAGTTGTAAATTACTGTCAGTTTTTTACAAAATGAAGTCTTTTAATTCATGTCTTAATAAACTCAGCGTATATATCATGGCACAACACCTGCTTTACATCAAGGGCGGGCTCTTAGAAAGGGTTCGTTTTAAACTATTTATTTATTCCATTAACCAAAATGTGACTTAAGAAGGGGAAGTGGCTCTTGAGGTATTAACTGACGTCATAAATAATTCTGCTCACCTCTTCCTTAAAGTCATTTCCCCATGGGCAAAATTTTCTTGCCTTCGCTGGTTCTAAAACTGTAATTTGAGACATGCTTTATTGTCTATTTGCTGTTAAAGTTTTCGGTTTGGTAGGTTTGTTTAGTATTTAAAACCCCTCCGGAAGAAACTTTTTGAGTGTATCTGGGCCTTGACGGGGTTCACAAAAGCTTTCTACAGCTTTCAGCTACTATCGAAAATGCTGTTCAAACACAACGCGTGAAAGAAATAACCAATAAAAGATGTGGATAAAATTATAAAACCCTAACGCCTTACTTAACTCACCAATATTGCTATAAAAACATAGAGATTTGTGAAAGGTTGGTTTTATGGATTTAAGTATTATTGAATGCATTAAAAAACATTGCACCCTTTTATAGTAAATCTATATTTTTATTCATTTGGATTAATTATTTCTCAATATACCTTACTTAGGTCGATTTTTCATAAGAAACTATGGAAGGTACTAAGTCATAAATTTTTTTTTTTACTAAAATAAATTGAAGTAAGCCTTCTGTTATATTAAATAAGTTATTTAAAAAATACTTCACTTAAGGATTCACTCGAAAAACTTTTTTCATTAGAACGTGTCTAGTAAATCATAAAATTAACTAATTTAAGAAAAAATAAAAATTATAATAATAGTAATCAAAAAATATTTTTACTTTGTTTTGAGCTTATTATTGTCATTCAGTTTATGGTAGACCTAATTCTCAAACACAGAATCAAAAATGTATTAGTTCTACTAAAAAAAAAAATCTTATTTACGATCTTAGACATTTACAAAGAAAATTCATTAGTAACGAATAGGTTTGGCTACCACGATGGAATTTAACACGGACAGAAGATATCTTTCATTTTCTGTACCTTTAATATTGCTTATATTTAGATCCTCCCTCAGAATGTTTATCAGCTGACGTCTCAAGTCCAGGTATTGTCTCTGCTCTACTCCAAGCAGAAAGCACAAGATATAACATCTCTACGCGTTCTTTATTGTTAATAAATAATACAATTTATTATTTAATTCCCCCCCCTCCCCCCCAACGTTTTGCAAGCTATTTGCTATAAGTGATGCTTTATTCATGAACTATGTATCATTTATTGATTAAATTAAGTATTAAATTATTTAATTACATGTAAGTGTCTTAGGTTATTGGAAGAGTGTGATATATATTGGTTAAATAACGTTTATTTATGAGAATACATAAATATAATATTTAAAAATCCAAATATATTTTTATTTCAAATCATAGTCGTATACACGAGCCATTTCTCCTTTACAAATTTAGGTAAAAATATTAATAAAATCGCCATGAATTGTACTCTTTAATAACTTTAAAAGTTACCATCTTAACCTTCTTTTTACCACTTTGATGTATCTTATTGCATATGTTAAATGTGTAATCCCTCATGGTAAACAAAGTTTACATACTTAAGTTTATATAAAAAAGTTTCTTCACTTAAGTTTATATTGAACTATGCAGTCTTATTGTATTAAGAAATGAAATGTTATTTAATAGCCAATAAACATCTATGAAGCTCTTATAAATATGATATGGAATATTTAAGTTTACTAAACATGAAATGTCCTGGTGTGTCGGTGAACTTCCCTATCTCATAATGGTAGTCCCACGGACAACGGATAATCTGGCTAGCAAGGTAGTCTACATAGTAGGGATAACTGGTTGTGTAGGAACAGTGCTCAGATGAAGACCGAGTTAAGATTGTACTTGTGGTATACCGGCTAAAATGTGCCAACACCAATCGGAACAGCCTCCTTACTGTAATTAGCGAATACTGTCTTGGGTGTGGGTAAAATCAAGGCTAGTAACATGGTCTACTCTTAACTAATTACTAGAAGAACTTGTACAATACTAGCACCGGATGACCAAAGCTATGATGGACAGCTGACGTTAAAGCTGAAGGCCCCATCTGTTAACAAGCTGGCGAGAACATGGATTATTGGAATGTGTAATGTGATAAGAGTGTGTTGTAAAGATACTGAACTGTTAAAGAAAACGACTGAAAAAAAAATATATAATGTATGTGAAACCAAATGGGAGGGAAATACATTTTGATTACGAATGATTGTAGCCTGACACTGTGCTCAGGTATGGATGGATGGGTAAGGGTAAGTCAGAGATTAGGCTTAATCCTAAGCCCAACAGCTAAGCTGTTTGTGAGAGGGAATGAGTAGATGTCATCTAGACTTCTAGGACTACATATGATAGAAAATAGGAATTCGTAGAATGATGTTGGTTGCTGGAGGTGCTCAAGTGAAGGGTGAAGATGAAACTGTAGGATTGGGGTTTTGGCATGAATTCAATGAACTCTTGAATACATATGAACTAGATGAAAGGATTATCTTATTAGGATATAAGACTGGATAAATGGGTATCCTACAGAGAACTCAAAGGGAGTTTTATGAAGATAAGGGAATGAGAGGGCGAACGAGAATGGTAATGAATTAGTGAGTCTGTGTTTAGAAAAAAATTTATTTGTGTTGAACACATGGCTTAGGCACACAGATATTCACTCGTATACATACAACATTTATGAACTTATAAATGTTGATTGTAAGGAACAAAGTATAAGAATAATTTATAATTTTAACATATATCAGTTTATTAATATTAAAACAAGTCCATAGGAAGGACATAGAATTATAGGTAGAAATTATTCAAATCATCCATTTTCTAAACATGAGAATACAAACGGATACATTAATATAAATAGCTCGACAAATGAGCATCAAGTTAGAAACACCTTATAACCCACACATATTGGTCATGGGTGTAAAAAAGAAAAGCTTGTAGCTCGTTAAATCAGGACCATTACTAAGTCATCAAATAGGATGAGAGTTAGCAACTCTAAAGCAATATAAATGAGTGGCGGTAATCAAATCTAATTACAAAATTATCATTGGTAATTCTACTCCAGTCAGCTGACTGCGAGGCTTCCAACTACAACACACAATTTCCAATATAAAGAACTAAGCCACATCAATTTAGTCCAAGTTTAAGGAGCTATAAGGAGGTTAATTAACATGAGATAGCTAGCTTGGATTAACTCCACAGAAAGTTGGACATTACAGTGTTATAATTTCCTAAGAGAGAAACTATTATTTTACTAATAGTACAAGGTGAACTACCAGGAATCTAGACGCTACAGATACTATGGCCAGTTAATTCCTAATTAGTACTGCTTGAGCAATCAATAATATATGTACTCTGTTATCATGGAAAGGGGACAATAATACTAGACCCATAGTGATCATCTTTGACTAACGCTAAAGGCACCACAAGGGGCTCGTACACAATAGACAAAACCCCGCGGACCACTACTATGGACAAGTAGCACTTCCACAGGTTGAGCACCACATTCCAGTACACAGTTAGACACATCAGAGACAAGTGTCAGATACAGACCCAGTTAGGTCGGGAAACAAAGCCATATATAGCCTGGTATCCTCCATTATTAAATTTTATTTTTTTAAATACCCACAGCATGTTCATAATGTCTAAAGAGTCTAATCTTGACCATAATATTTGGGATTAGGCCTAATAGACATAGAAATATAGTGTATAAAGCTATAAACTATGCGATATGGGCATAGGGAAACAAGTCAGTAGTACTGGCATAAAAAACTAATAGAATAATAGAGCTCAGAGCTCAGTAAAGATAACAACATCCCTCAATACACAGACACAGATGCCTCAACCACCGCTATCTTCAGTGCGTAGTCTTAGCAGATGCTCGTAAATAATTTGCAACAGTTGCTGCGACGCGTGGTTACAGGAGAATAGATATACGTGAACCGAGGGCAGGCCTTTTTATACCAGTATGGCTGATAAAATTTGGCAAGGTTAGCTCCAAGTACGAAGAGGGGAGGTAATCTTAAAACATCACGCCATCCGACCACTAGCGCTCGACGATGGTTGTCGGGAACACCCCGAATGACGCCTCTCTCACTTACTCGTCGTCTGGCGAAGGTGTTTGATGTTTGTGTGTTGGTCTTTGAAGCCGAGTAACCTCGTTCTCTGGGGCAACTTTTGATGAGAGTTGGGCGTCTCCCTCTTATGTTTTCGCAGAGAGCTTATATCTGCCACACCTTATTAGAACTTATTAGATCTGATAGTAATAGCTTTAAACCTACTATAGGGCTTCATTGGGTGTGAATGTTAGAATGTATCCAACACGTTACATACATAGCCTAAGGACGATTCGAGAACAATGGTTGATTTTGTGATTTATGACGATATATGTAATAGTATAGAATACACGGGCTGTGCGTGAAACTGAATGTGGAAAGGATCACTCCCGAGTGCTCTCAGTAATTGAAGAATGCAGGAATTTTGTGAGGAAGCAATGCAAGAGTACTAAGAAAGTAAGAGTGAAAGTGGAAAAGTTTTATGATAAAAGTGGAGGGCGCAATATAAAATATGACTGAGTAAAAATTTAACTTTACAAGCACATAAACGGAATTTCGACATAAATGCTGAGAATATAGAAAGTGCTTGGAACAGAATAAAATAGACTGTAGTTGAGTGGGTGAAACATGTTTGTGGATCCATGGTGGTTGGAAACTTGAAAGGAGATTCATGGTGGAATGAGCAGGTGAAGGAGGTTGTGAAGGAAAAGAAAGACGCATACAAACGAATGATTGCTGTGAAAAGTGAAACAGAAGTACAAAGTCATGAGAGATACAAAAAGAGGGTCATCATAGCCTCGGACAAAGGCTTCTAATTACTCATGGAGGTTAAACGTTGAAATATTTTATCTTTTTAATGAAGGTTTCCTAGAAAAGGTTTGTCAACATTTGAAGAAAGAAGAGTGGAATCCCTCTTAATAGAAGATATTAAACAGAACCTTTGAAAGAAAACTAAACCTTAAAACAAGTTTCTCACCCAAGCTCGATCCGAATAAATGAAATGTTCTAACAGGAAAGTTTTTAATTGTCCAATCTCCCTCTCTATTCATGTGCGCTAGTGTTGGTGGGTTTTTCAATTTCCCTTTTGTCTCTAATTTCACCAGTCTTCTCACCTTAGGAGCTCCTCTTATTTCTTTATCCTTATATTTAATGATTTCCTTCTTTCTTATTTCCTACTTTTTATTCAATTCACATTCTTTGAAAAAAGAAAACCCTTGCTGGCTACATTGCTTTTGTTTTCTTGTAACATTCTTGGTACAGACCTTTTATGTATTTAGCTACTTCTCCTTTTTTTATTATTTCTAAAAATTAATATTGAGTCTCTAATTCCTTTTTGTTCTGTTTCAATTTCTCTTCTGTTCACTTTTTCCTACTCTATTTAGCTAAACTTTTATTAGCATATCCATTTATGTCTTTTCATCCTCATTCCATTTAAAATAATATATTTTACTTAATAGACTTTTATTTCACTCTGCGCTCTTGCAGTCGGATCTAATTAGAGAAAGGAGTGCTAATGGTGAATTGACATTAATGAATATTTTGAAAAATCAAGAAATCAGTGGTGAATACAAAACTCTGGAGGATCTCAAAACGTATTTTTTCTAAATTGTTTAGTAAAAACTAGGTTTTTTCCTTTATCCCATTCCATTGTAATCAAACCCTTGGTGCAAATTGCTAGTCGCAGACAATAGGTCTTCACTCCGGTGCATGGTAATGACGACTGGATGAGTGAGCTTGGCTCATGCGGCGAAACACCTTTTACACACTTCTAATGTAACAATCAAAGGGATACACACACACACACACACAAAAAAAAACGACATTCGTGTGGAGTACGTGCGTTTACTGATCGCTTGTTACACCGCACTGATTAGTGAATGTTCTTGTTACATTACAATGTTCTGTTACAAGGCAGTCACTGGCTATAGGTTTTAAGATAATTATTTTTGTTGTTTGTGGCCATTGCACTACTAAACAATCTTGTGTTACAATATTTAACATAACCATAATAGTGTAAAAACATTTTCCTTCCGGCTACTAGTGACAAATTTCATATACAGTATGTATTGTAACCTGCTTAAGTGACCGCATGGTCTAAGGCATCAATCTCGTGTTAGACTTTACAACCGATCACAGTGAGATCGGGGTTAAAATACTAGCCGGGTGTATTGAGTTTTTTCCAACATGGGTTTCCACTCTCCATACAAGCAAATATGGGTACAATTATTCTAAATCCAACCTTCCTCATCCATATCTCATAAGAGTAATTAGTACATATGCATATAGTCTGAACAGGTCGTAAGACGCGACGCCAAAAAAAGTATGTATTATTAATATTTTTAAAATCATCCAGCACAAACTACGTGAAAGATTATGTCTAGCTATTTATCGATGAATATCTATAAAACATAACACCCACACTATCATTAGAAATGTAATTTAATTCTTAAAAAGAACTCGGAAATAACTATGCTGCAAATATTGAATTGTTTTGTTTATCTGCCCTAAATTATAGGTTACTGTCTGAATCTTCTTGTTTTTAATATAGACAGCCTATTATAGAAACAAGTATTAAAGATTGAATATATTTATAACCAGATGAATGCTGATGCACTAACTTAAAATTACGCTTTTGCATCTTTTATATTTGATTAAGAGTAAGTAATAATATCTCGAAAGGGCAGTAAAATGGTTAATTCTAAATATATCCGATGCTAAATAACATCAGAATTGTTGAAAAGTTATGTCATATCAAGGGTGACGATCACTGCAGAGTTACCGTCTATTGGGTTTATTCCATTATTTTTGTGCCCAAAACTTATTTGCTAAAGAACTTGAAAATGTGAATCCAGCTCCAATTAGTGAATGAAAAGTAACCTTCTAAAAGGCTATTATTCTTTGTGGAGATATTCAAATTAATACAGTTAATTAAACTTGTTTTCATATGCTCTCTTTCACGTTCTATTTGTTAAATTAAAAAATAAAACAAATGGATTTATTGTTACAGCTTCAAACATTGTGATTTATTTAACGAGATATCTTTATTTATAATTACTTGAAAAATCTATTGTGTTAAAATACAGATGTATTATTTCAAGTTTAAATATTAATTCTGGTTGTTTATCATATTTGTGTCAAAGTAATAATTATTAACATATTAAGTTAACAGTTATGACTGCATGGAAAAATAAATTTAAAAAAGTTAAGTTGAGAAAATAATTATAATTTGGTATTTTAGAAATAATGTGTGGCTCATTAGCTGTTTGTGGAAAATATTTGAAATATTAAAAAATTTATTTTTATTTTGAGAGGATTTATTATCTTATGTTGTAAACAACGTGAAATTTAAAGTTGTAATTGTAATGATTGTGTCGGTATTAAGAATATCTGGGTGAACTTCAGTGTGGCCGCCCAGGTAAGCGAGAAATTATCGCACAGACGCTCAGATAAAATGAAATATTTAAATCTACCATACGTAGTTTCAAAATATTGTTCACGCCAAAATAAAATCTAAAGATCCCATTGGTCTCTTTTTACTGTCTCAAAATGTAACATAAGTTTATTTTCAAGGATTTTTTTAACCACATTATTTGCAGATTTATGAGCTTAGGCTTGATAATATTTAGCACCACGTCTTACTACCCTGTCGCGTTATACGCTTAAGTACTAATTACTCTAATGGGATAGGAATTGGGAAGGTTAAATATATAGAGGCAGTGAACCCACATATGCGTGGAGTGAGAGTGGAAAACCATTTAGTAAAAACCCCTTTCAGTTCATCCGAGCAAGATTCGAACCTCGATCTCCCCGTCCTCGGTAGTCTAGCTCAACATGGAACTAGCATGTTAGCTAACCACGCCACCGAGGAGGGTGGCTTGATAATAAAGGGCTTTACATTCAGAATTTCACTAACAGATACAGTATTTTTTTATAAAGCTCTTAACAGTTTTTTAAGTCATTACATAACTGACAGCGATCTATTCTTTTTACCTTGAAATAAGAAGTTTCATAATTTTCTTTAGCCTCTTTCTTATTGACATGACAAATGGTGGTTGTAGATGGATGGCGAAAGGGAGTTTAGACAAAATAAAGAAGTCGTTCCAAAAAACCACACAGATCATTGTATTTTAAACCGTGAGGCCTGACAGTGATTGATACTTTCTCTCTGACAGAGGTGGTCGCCTTAAGGTTATGATGCAAATCACAGTAATGAAAATATAAAAAGGTCTTAAAAATTTGTCTGTTGTCCAGAGGTAAACTAAATGAGTTACTTTTTCTCAATGAATGTCGAACAGCTTTCCTTTCAATTCAGTACACATTTTGATCTCAACGTTCATTACAATACCTTTATTTTAATAGTATATATTTAGCCTGTAACAAATAATCCACATCGATGACCACATATTCCAAAGCGTCCCTCTCGCACAGTGACTAGGAGGTCCAGGTACAAATCCTGGCCAATTTTTTTTTTCTCAAAACCATTTTCCAACAACTCCTTACTAAAACAAGAATACATTTCCTCTCAATTCTACCTTTCTCATCCTTACCCCTTCCCTGTAAGCATGCAGATAGCTCGTACGTTAGGTGATGGGGGGAGGGGGTGAGGGTCTGTAGGGAACACTAGCTAAGAGCAGTGATTTTGCATATTAAATATACATTTTTTTTTGTCAAAATAAAAAAAAAATATTGCTCCGGTAGAAACATAGAGTTTAATTTTATTCACACAGTGACCTCAACATTAATTGTTAAATATCTGTCAAGAGTGTCATGGAGTTTCAAGACAACTTTTTCTTTTCATTTAAAAAGCTTCTCATCTAATGGCGCCATGCTCAATACAGATATTCAACAAATGTTGATATCACCAGCTGAAGAAAATTAAACTCTAAGTATCTAGGTACTTAATTTGGCAAAAATAAAGTTTTTCTATAAAACCTGGAAAATACTTCCCTTACCTCGCGTGTCCTACACTACCACGTAGAGACGCGATGCACACAATCAATAAGTCAGCATACGACTTACAGACTAACAACTCTAGGTGTCCCAGGGGCCAATTCATCACTGCGGGAGAAATACCACCAATACTACCCGCAACACCTGGAACCCTTAGCTGTGTTACAAACCATCAGAAAAACTATCAGATCTACCTTCAAGTATTCATTCGTCAGGCTATGTTATATGCAGATATGGTGACCTGGCAGTCTAGGGGTAAGGTGTCAGACTTCTGTGCTGGGGGTCCGGGGTTCAATCCTCGGTCTTGGCACAGCTTTATCTGATTACCAAACCTTTCCTTCACCTCTGACAAGACATTTTGTGATATGTGGGGAATGCCAGGCCTCCACCGTGGTTCGGATTCCACGTTAAACTGTAGGTCCTTCATTTAATCTCACAATCACCCTACCGTCACACATTATCTTAAGCACGTATAACCCGAACGGGTAGTAAGACGCCGTGCTAATAATAATAATAATAATAATAATAATATATGCAGATGTCACTTTTGATTGATACTATCAATACATATGAAATAGTATTAATATTATAAATTGTTATCAATATAATTGCAAACGATATATTCATCGTTTCTAAATTACCCTTCCTATGAAAGTTGGACTGTATTTGAGTACAAAGTCCCTGTCCATTGCTCCGCTCCACGTGAGAAAGCGCTGTTTCTAAAGGTTCAGGTTTGTTACGGATAGCTTCAGGAACCAAATCCTCCATTGATTTCAGGGGGTACGGGCGATTCGATGTAAGCACAGCGCGGAGCCTTTGTTATTTGAATGGCCGGTGTAATCGATCGTTTCCACTGCCCATAGTATCGGATTTTAAACGCTTTTGAATGGAGTTTCTATCAAAAGCAATCAGTATCCCCATTGAATCTGTTTCCAAACAGGACACTGTATTGCGAGCCATTCATATTTCAAGATCACTGCAGACTCTGATCTCCCCCGGGGGCAATCCCGGAACAGAATAACGTTTAGGGACGACTGGATTTCAGATCTGTGTTTGTATTTCTATCACAGTTGACTTGTTAGCCCAGCCACGGGGAATAAAAAGAGCTTAGTATGTTTAATGAGGTTTGAAAATGTGGTTATGAAACAGAGGCTACCAACATTTCTGGTCACAGTGCCAATTTTAACACTAAACATAGTTATCGGCCGCATGTCATGAACGAATAATTTTGTATTTAAGTAGATATATAATATTTATCTAAGAAGACTACATATTAATAGGTAAAAATAAAACAAATACACTTTCAAATATAGAACGATATTTTGGACATTTCATTTAAATCACTAACGAATAGTTTTACTTATTAAAAGTAAGTGCAAGATGTAATTATCTATATATTTATGAAAATATATGTCTAAATAATGGTTTTGAAACTGTGTCTTGCTTTCTTAAAATTAGCTGTAGTGCATTTTAAATGTATTATTGAAGAACTCAACTCATAATAGTAATATTAAAACTAATAGTACCTTTTTCTGGATATATATTTTGCTATGACTGAATGGTAGCAAACTTACCGTGCTTGTTTCAACTATGGTGCAGCTTATAATATAGGGCCATATAATAAGCTGCATCATTTGGAGCCAGTCAAGGTAATACTGTAAATGAAATGCACACAACCATGTATGGGTTGCACTTGAGACACATCGCTTAAGGTGGGAATGTATAGGACGCAAGAAAAGTTAAGTGTTTATTCAGTTTTTATAGCGAAACAATCTTTTGGTCAAAATAAATCAGATATAGCTTCCGCACACACACGGCGTTTGATTTTCTTCACATGGTGATAGCAAAATTTTTTGAAAATCTATCAAGGGTGTCCTGTAATTTAATGACAACTATTGCTCATGACAGATATTCAACAATTTGTTGATATCACCATGTGAAGAAAATTTGACTTTTTTTTTGCATAATCATCACTTGATTCATTTTGGTCATAAAAATACTTTTCTGCAAAAACTGCAAAAACACTGGCCTTATTTCGCGCTTACTACACATCCACCTTAAGAGCCTAATGGTGTCAGAGATTGAAAATAAAGATCTCAGCCCATAAATATTTCACTAGGAGTGGTATTTTACAGTCATGAAAAGGTTATTTTATAAAATAGATATAGCTTTGACCAACCATCAAATATATTTTTATAAAAATGATATATTTCACAGATATTTTATAAAACATTTACAATGTAGAACATGCGTTAAGGTTTACCAAAAAAAATACATGTGAAGCAGTTAGAGGTTTAATTGTTCTATCTGAACAAAATAATTTATCATTATGACACGGATTCCACACATGATTGCTTTGGTGAGGGATTCTTTTTAAAAATTAATTTGGTGCATGCGTAAATATTTTTGAAATATAATTTCAAGTTATTATTGCAAGCATCTGTTAACTATTATTTCTCTACGACTATCGTACATAATTTGAATAAATTGTGATGTGATGTGAGACACAGCCTTCACTAAAGATGGCCTCAAATGTTTTATCACAATCATATCTGAAATACTTTATCTTGTACTAAAGAAATATTACAGTGAAATACCTCCATACAGAGGATTTATTATTAAGAAACACAGTATAAATGAGCTAAAATCTCAGTTCAAAATATTATTATTTAGAACTTTAAACGAATGCCCGTTTACTACAGTTCATAGAGTGAGGATGAGAAATAACAACCTTAGTCCAAATGGTCAGGAATTAATTCTAGCCCTATTTGTAGGTATTCTAGCTCGCTAAATATATGTCTACAACCAATCATTTTGATATCAGCAAATTGTGCATATATTAAATTATATAATTACATTAAATTACATAAGTGGTGTGTGACACAGTTCATCCAACACTACATCTGTCTATAGAACTAAGGATTCCGGGTTTGATCCCCGACGTGGCTGAGAATCTTTGGTGAAAGTAGGACCTCTCCTTTTAAAGAGTTGTGTTCGTTATAAAATTGAGTTAATATTTAAGCCCTGTGCCAATATAAGCAGTGTGTTAAAAATTGCAGGATAAATGTCCCAAATAAACCTCTTACTAGGATAATTACAGTAGTTTGTGAGTTTGTACGTTGCTCTAAGCTAAATATAGCATCTTATTAGACGAGCCGTAATGCCCCATTCTACAACTATGGTATCGTTGAAGCGAAGGCTACACATTATTGCATTAATATTCTAAACATTTTTACTGAGAAAAGTTCAATATAATTAAACCTCACTTGGCTTTCTATTTCAAATTTCACTCGTCAAAGGCTATCAACTTTACATATATTTTTATATTAAGGAGTATAATTTGAATCAAAACTTATATCCCCCCCCCTCCCCTTCATGCCACGATGAGAACTTTAAAACAACCCCTCTCTCAGTTCTCGATCTATTTGTTGCACCAAAACACTCGAGTAATAATAGAGCTGTTATTATTTTTAACCAAAGATAAATATTTTATTTCCCTATACACATCATTGTTTCCATGGTGATGTAAACAAATAACGATTTTACAGGTGAACCACTGTCCATATAGAAGGGAAAGATTGAAAATTAGTTAGGATGATTGTGTTTTTCAGGCTAATATCTTTTCCGATATCCTGGACCCCAACACTTTAAAACGAGAGGTAATTTGTAAAAATCTGTTCAGCCATTTCCTCGTAGTTTGTATCACCGGAAACAACGGGCTTAACAAATTACATATTAGAGCTGTCGTAGATCACTCGGCTACGACCTCAGTTTTCTTTAGCACCGCGTCTTACTACCTCTTCAGGTCATACGGAAATACTAATTACGATACTGGGTAAGGGGATGAGGAAGGTTTAATATATAGGAAGTGTACCCGTATTTGCGTGAAGAAAGAGATTGTAGAGTAATTGAGTGAAACACCGTCAGTACACCCTACCGAGATGGAATCCCAAGTTTGTAGTCACAGGCTCCCCGGTCCGTTGTGAGAGTGACGTGTTCGATCTCGCGGACACCGAGGTGGGTGCTCGCAAACTAACGACACAATATAGACCTGTCTCGTACCCACCACTTCACCGTATTCCAGATGTTCACTATGCAAGTACAATCATGTTAAAAAAATATTAGTTGTATACTAACGGCTGTTCTGTACATTAGCAATATTTATATTATTATTATTAGCACCACGTCTTACTATCCGTCCGGGTTATACGCACTTACGCTAATGTGTAATGGTAGGGTGATAGTGAGATGAAATGGAGGACCTACAGTTTAACGTGGGATCCGAACCACGGTGGAGGTCTGGCACTACCCACATTCACAAGATGTCTTGTCAGAGGTGAAGGAAGGGTTTGGTAATCAGACAAATATGTGCCGGGACCGAGGATTGAACCCCGGCCGCCAGCATAGAAGTCTGACACCTCACCCCTAGACCGCCAGGTCACCCTGTACATTAACAATCATTACTTGACTGGCCTTGGCAGTTTTGCAATATGTTCTCTATCGTGAATTTTTAAAATGTTTAATGTTGTAACCCTCCTCGGTGGCGTAGTTGGCTAACGCGCTTGTCGTGTTGAGCTCGACTGCTGAGGACGGGGAGATCGAGGTTCGAATCTCGGTCGGGTGAACTGGGGGTGGTTTTTCCTAAATGGTTTTCCACTCTCTCTCCACGCTAATGCGGGTTCACTTCCTCTAATTCAACCTTCCCAATTCCTAATCCATTAGAGTAATTAGTACTTAAAGCGTATAACCCGAACGGGTTGTAAGACGCGGTGCTAAATATTATTATTTAATGTTGTAGAAAAGGTTTAGATGTATCTCTTGTTGGTTTCACGAGCAGTTTGAATTATCTGACATGTATTTTATTACCAGTAATCAAGTGAAGAAAGAGGAGATACACTAATATGTGTGTACAATCGCTCATCCTGAAAAATAGCAATCTTACCTTGGTGATTTCCCCTATGATATAGCTCAACACAAAATTAGCGCGTTAATTAATAACGCCACCGAGGCGGGTCAGGCCTAATTATTCTACTCGTTAACACACTAATATTGGTTTTAATTCAAGGATCTATTAAATTGTTTTTATAACGATTCCAAACCACCACTAATTCTCAAAACAAACTAGGTCCAGTTTTGTTGTGAGTGTGTGTACGAGGTATTTAATTGGACACCGCTGCCATGCAACCTGACGGAGGCCATGTGAACGTATGACGCACAGAATGGAACACTGCCCCTAAATAAATATGCCAGTTAATGCGATAGTGACTTTCTATCGGATTTGAGTGCTCTAGGACCTGTTATTGAATCAATGTCCGTCCAATGAGTTCAAATCAAATATATTCCGGGTCTGTGTGTGTGTTTTAGTGAGAGATAGAGAGTGTGTCGTATTACTTTTAAATAAATGACAGTCACGTAGTTGGATTTATTTAACACCATAACACTCTGTCTCTAATAAATTGAGATTTTTTTCGTAATTACTCGATGTGCCATAGCTCTAGACATGTAGTTACATCAATGCGGGACTGCACTTCGTGCGAGCGTCTTAAGGTGGGAGTGTAGGGAGCCTGAGTTTAAGGTGGCGTTTTTGCAAATTGTCTAGAGACAATTATTCTGGCCAAAATAAATCAAGTATTGCTTCAGTACAAACATATAGTTGAATTTTATTCAAATGATGAAATCAACATTAAATTGTTGAATATCTGTCATGAAAATAGCAGCACTAGATGATAAACTTTACTCATAAAGAGAAAAAGTTGGTCACTAAATTACAGGACACCCTTGGCAGATATTCAACAACTGTTGATACCGCCATGTTTGTACTGAAGAATAATTATGTTTTTATGAACAAAATGTTTTGATATAAAAACTGCCCTTAACTCACGTCCCCTACACGCCCGCTTTAAAAGAAACTATCACACATCGCCATATATCTTCACTGCCGTCAGGATTTTCTGGTTGGCTGTTGAGGAAGAGGTAAGGATTATAATCCCATGCGGCTGTTCTGATGCTAGTGTTATAACGATTTCCCTTTCTCACTCCAAACAATTGATGGTACACTCTCCTTTGTAACCACCTTCTTCATATCTAATCCCATAATATATTTAACTTGTAGTAAGTAGGTCGGGGTTTGAATATTTGCTGGATGAACTGAGGTGTTTTTACCCAAATGGACCTTATGTAAAAATGGTCTTAATTTAAAAAAAAATGTATATCAGATAATTATTTATCCTTATATGGTCTTGTCCGGCTTGTAATTTGTATGCTATAATACCCTAAAAATGGAGCTTAACCATTTCATAGGCAAACTTATTCTGTACCGATAATTAATTTAAATTCTTAAGCAGGAACATACATATATACAAATATACGTATATATACACATATATATCCCAGAACTGAAAAAATGTATATTTTAATCCAAGGTCGTGCTATGGCGGGGGCGGGGGGGGGGGGGTGGTTTGGGGTTTTAATATTTCCAC
>CABEEJ010003491.1:25648-38325 GCA_901482245.1 Timema douglasi | reverse complement strand
CCCCCCCCCCCCCTCTTTCTACGTTATGTTGGTGTTTGCTCCGTCTAATTACCCCCTTCCTTAGTTTGTATAGCCCTTGTTTCTCACATTGGTGTATACGTGGGCTAAATGCAAGATTCACCAATTCTGGTTTGCCATTCATGAGAGTGTCGGGGTGCGAATCCTGGCACAGTGTATTGATGGTGGTTTTTAATAATCAATGATCTCTCACTCTCTTTTGAAGTAAATGTAGGTAAACTCTCTCTAAACTACACCTTCCCAATCCCTACCTCACTAGATCAACCCTCATGTTTAGTTTACAAATAAATTAAATCTGAACGTTGAAAAATGGTTGCTGAAGATTGATTGATTGATTGATTGATTGGGAACCTTTTCTTCAAACAGATACAGATTGAAATTAATCTTTCTCAATATCTTTCAGGGAATACATGATTTATTCAAACAAATTTTCTAATTTTTAGAAAAAAACCAATGTATGCATTTAAATGTAATTTACCTAATTTTATTATCCACGAAATATTATTTAACACAACAGTTTATATCTAATGTAATTTTTTGAGCAAATTATTTAAATGTTGAGCTGTTTTTTTTAAGGTTTATCACTATTTGTTGTCATCGCGTTGTTTCACTGAGGTGGGTGTTATTCCGTTCAGTGTTGTGTTCCTACTGAATGAATGACTGAGACAGTTTTTGGCGGCTGAAGATGGGCTTGGTTGGATTGCTAGAGTATTCATTTCACAGATGGAATGTACCGCATTGATAATATGACGGTGGTTGACACATCGCAAGTTGTCTGAATGATGGATAGCTACAGTTGTGTTCTATTAATCTTATTGTTAGTAAGAGAATAATAATTTGCAAAAGATAATATTGTAATTGAAATAATATGATTAGAACAAGATTTGATGATAAGTAAAATGTGTTAATCTTCCGACTCTGACCCGAACAGGTCTCTGCTACTGTGGGAAGAAGGTCTGGTTAGGTTGGTTTTATACATTATTGATTTTGGTGTGTTTTGGGAAGTTTTATAAGAGTTTGATTTTTGAAATAGTTTGTTCTTTAAAGGTCTGTTTTTTTATTTAGAATGGCAGATTGAATTAAAATAATTTCAGCTGTGTTAATTTTAGTTGTATATAAGTTTCTTACATTTGTTTATATAGGTAAATTGATGTCCTATATTAGAGATGATGAGAAAATTTTGATTGGTTTCTATTCAAGTCACTTGAATGTTGTGATATATATTATAAAAGTACCAGCCGGTTTCCGACATAAACTTAATTACAATCACAAGTTAGTTGGTATATGCCCTCTTTTTTGAATCGATCAATTTTGTTTATGTCGGACTTGCTGATTTTTTAAAATATTATTGTTGATGAAAAAAATTATGTTCATTTTATATTTTCTGAGGATATTCGTGATTCTGATGGTTTATTTTTCAATATAATTGAATTTAAGCCGTTTTTTGGTGGTAGAAAAATTAAGAAAATTTAGATCTGGGGTATGCGAACAAAAAAACTGTCTGAATATTATTTCTACAGATTATGATGTTAATAATAGACCCGAAGCCGAACTTGTTATATAAACAATCCCTAGCACCACCAATGAATGACATGTTCGCAAGTTCTCTCGTAGCTGTGGGCCTATCGCTCGGGCATTATTGCCCACCCGGATAGCAGTGAATGGCCCAGCACTGTCTTGGGTTTCTTAACGACGTCGCTAACTGAGAAATGGCGGGAAGTAAGGATAGGATTTCCTATGTTAATGTAGTCCTTTCTTATTTTACGGGTTATAAAGCGATATCATTGAAACCCAAAACCATAAATAATTGATGGTAGATATCATTGAAACCAAATATTGGTGGTTTTTGTTGCAATTATTAATAGAAAGTTATAAGAATAATCTTATATTGTCAATTTTGTTTGTTTATAAGTAGTTTTTGTGTAGACGGATGTATTTTCTAACTCATCTACAACAAATGATATTTGGTTTACTCATATAAATGGCCAATAAGAGTCTTCCCGCCAGGATGTATATTAAAAACTTATATGGAAGTATTATGTCTATCTAGAAAAGAAAACAAGAAATGCAAGTCAATACTGTTAAGGTTTGTTCAAAGGGTAGTGTAGGTGTTTGAACACGTCAGTAAAGGAGAGAACGCATCATAATCAGATAAAGAAGAGGCCTCACATTGTGAACCAATCCTTTAATTACTTCTTTCTCTATCTCTTACATTGGTGTACAAGTGTGATAGTGCTTAGACTGCTTACGTACTTCAGGATGAGAAGCAGTCCAGTTCGCAAAATATCTTTGACATCATCAAGTAGGCAATACTGTTAACATGTTGTGGTTTTACGTTCTCACTCTAAGAGAATGTTGAGCGTAACATATTTTAATTTAATCCTCCCTGTCCCTTTGTATTTTTAGGTTTGATATAGTTTAGACTAATGATACTCTTGTTTTGAAACGTGTGTTAAAAATTAAAAGTATTTCATATTCAGTCCATCGAGTGCTGGTTTGCATACATTTTCATAATACACTGTTAAAATTTTATTTATAATTTTCACATATGTGTGTAGGTTAAGTGTTTATATGATTTAAAAATGAAAACAAGGTTCCCGTAAATTGTTGTGCTTTTAATATAATCAAGCAGGCGAGTATTAATTAATAGGTCTATCCTATTTTAAATTACATTTTTACTTTTCTCGTTCCCATTTCCGACAGAGATAATTTTGAACATCACATTCCTCGTTTATCCGGTTTGTTATCACTATAATTGAATGAGAGCCATTACTGCGCTCGCCCTGGATATCCTATATCCGCACTTGCCGAGTCCGTTGTTGAGAGAACAATTTGAAGCGTGGTCGCAGGTAATTGTTGAACTCATGACCCCCGGGCTCGTATTCCGGCGCAACGATACCGGCAATTAATTGATGCTCCGATCCAATCAACATTCCCGCCCCGCATACAAATGAAGACATTAAACGACGCCCTGCCGAGGTGATTAGAACCAAACCGAGGGGAACTTGATGTGGTTTCCTGAGGCCCGGAAACGGATGATACCTCAAGCTAGTGAAAGTTTTACGAGAAAGGGGGTGCATTCCTTTCTCCCCCTTCGTAGCAACATTTGTAGAGCTGGGGACGTGACTTTAATTATTAGTAGTAGTAGTTTTTATAGTCCCGTCAGAACAGTGAGGTCATTAGGTCCTTAAACAATGTAAAAACTTAATAAAATCTCCATATGGGATAGACATAATAACCAATTCACCTGTCAGAATCGACAGGTTAAAGAACAAGATGAAACAAAATCATACACATGTATATTAAAATTTGCTTACTTTGTAAAATTAAATCTCAATATGAGATACCCATTTGAACATGCCCATGGGAGTATTCAAGTGGTCTATAAGTACAAATTGAGTGATACACATGCTAAAAAAATACACAGGTGTATACACTACATTAAAAATACTTAACAAACATATAAAAATATAAAATATTAAAAATATAAAACAAACATATTAAAATATAAAATGTTATAAAGACAGAACAAACATATTAAAGTATACTAAAAGTGTTAAAAAAGACATATTAAAGTACACTAAAAATGTTTTAAAAATCTCAATATGAGACATAAGCCAAATGAGCCACTTTATAAAAGTGACTCAAATGGCATTTAAAAGATTTGCCCGTTGTATACAATAGAGTAATCATATGACTTTGTCTGCACTGTTGCATAACAAAACAGGAAGGTCCCCATCAAAATCAAGTCAGGTGAATAGGGCAATACTTGCGACACTCCACCAGAATGTGATACAAACTAAGGGCAGCATCGCAAAGATCACACACTGGATGTGGATCCCCTCTCAGTAAAAACCCATGGGTCAGAAATGTGGGCTTGATGCGGAGAATTGTCACGAGGACCTCCTCTCTTCTAGACCTTCGTATAGAAGAGGGACATCGTGACACACCGTCCCTGATGGAACGCATCTTGTTCTGAGCAGAGGTTGAAACCCACTGCTCGTGCCAGGTGCGTAAGACCCCACGCCGAACATAGCCGTTTAAATCTAAAAACATTACACCCAGACTCGCCTCATGAGGAAGATGGACCACCTCCTTGGCTGCCTGGTCCGCCAGTTCATTTCCGGAAAGACCGACGTGACCAGGAATCCAGCAAAAGTGCTTAATATATCAATTTTTAAAATTTGCTCCTGTATCATCTGCACGAGGGTATTCTAGGAGTAGAGAGTGGACAATGCCAAAATAGCACTAATGGAATCCGTGCATATGAGAACAGAACGGTGACAGTTACGATATACAGAACATAAAGATTTAAGAATGGCGTACAATTCAGCCGTAAAAAAACTGGCTTTTTCAGGTAAACCAATTTTAAAATTGGATCCTTCCACAACAAAAGGGCATCCCACGGATGCTTCAGATTTAGAACCATCATTTTAGATGCGGACGTGACTTTGATAGTACTTAGCTTGAGTCTCTATCGAGGCGAGAATAGTTAAGATATTTTAATATAAATTAACCAGAAGTGGTACTGAAAGAATGATGTAGTTTTCCTATATATTCGTGGACAGGAAGGTGGGGGTTTAGTTGGATGTACTGTTTGTATTCAACTGTAATTTTATTTGTGTCTTTTCCCCAACACCTTTCCACCACACTGTCTCTTCATCTCTCCCCCTCAGGCTTTATAACAACCCCCTAATTACAAATACAGAAATACAGATCAACTGATTGTTTTGCGAAAGTCGATTGTTTATTTTGGCTGTCACAAAAACTTTGAAAGGCTAGTGTTTTTATCATTCTATATTTCTCTAGCCTAATGTTCTTATTAGTTCTAATCAACATTAATAATTGGGTAAAGGCTCAATCATGCTTATCTTTGAGTTAAAACAATATTTTATGGTAATTACAACATAACAAAAAATATTGCTTTCCAAAATGGCGAGTCAGGCATTAAGGATTCCATAATGCCCTCACATTTTTCAAGTATTTGGTGAATGATTTATTTTATCAACGTAATCTTAAACATTTTTTCTAACACCTAAGAAATCTAAGAAAGCCTAAAAAATATTCAAAATGTTTTTCATCTAAATATTCACAAAATATAACTATAACATTTAAACATTTTAATGGGTATCTATAATTATTGGCCATTAGTTATTAATAAAAAGCACATTATAATAGTTTTAATCAGCTGGAATGAAGTTATCAGATTTTTACCTCTACTTGAGCTCATTTTCTATTTGAATATATACACACACACACACACACNACACACACATACACGCATTCCAAAATAGGGGGCTCTAATTTATTTTAACAGACTAGTTAGTTGTAGATAATTTCTCCTCTCAATAATTAAATGGCGACACGATTAACTACTTTTCTAGGCACTACATTAAGTATTTGATAAAATTGACATGAAAGAAAACTCTAAGTTGTCAAATGAGAATACCAGCACGGTTATGTTTCTCACCCCCGCAACTTCAAATTGGTTTTAGGGAAGATTCAAGAGAGGTCAGAGGTAGGGGATCTCGAGGGGGTATTATTGCGGTTTATTGTGCAAGAGGGAAATCTTGGGACCTCCGACCGTATCGACACAAGTTGGAGAAGGGGCCGCTTTATGGGGAATTAATTGTCCGACCAAATGGTAAACGCCCCTAAATGTGTGCTGCTAGATGTAAGGGGCTGTGAGGGTAAATAGAGGTACAAAGGGGCAAGGGGGGTACGTACGCTCGGATCCATCCCTAGGGAAGTTCCTCAAGGATCTCAGGTTGAAGCTCGCTTAGGGGTAAAGGTGGGGGAGCGGGGGTGCCACCAAGGTATAGAAGATTGTATTCGGAGCCCGATAGTACTACTTTATGTAGCCAATAAAATGAAATAATGTACTCGCATTCACTAGTAATTTTTAACACATTTTAAATTTAAAAACAAATAGTATTTTTCAAACTAACCTTAGACGAATTATTACTCAAAAAATACCTCTACGGGGAAATTTGCTATAATAAACACTTCTGCAATATCAGCTAGGAAACAAATTGTTAGGGCAATTAAAAAAATATTGTAAGTTTTTGAAAAACCAATGATCAGTAAACTACCCATAAATTAGTTTTTATCCTAAAAACGGGTACACAGTGTTATTTGTCATGTCAAACACTACCAAGATACCCATTTAGAACCAAATCGTTAAAATTATTTATAAAATAGTTAATGTTTTTGAAAAATCTGTCATTTGTAAACTACCAAGAAATAATATTTTTCTCCCGAAAAAAGTATACAGTGCTATTTTATACATCACACACTTCCCAGATAAACATTAAAAAATACATCGTTAGAACTATTTTAAAAATATTTAAAATTTTCGAAAAATTCCCATTTGTATACTAGCCTTCAGCGAATTTTAGGCCAAACCCAGGTTTACAGTGTTATTTATAATATCTAAAAAAATCCTAAGTATGTATTTTGAGTACAAATGTTAAATCCATTTGTAAAATTTGGAATTCAAAAAAATCATTCTTCAGTAAACTACCCTTAATTTAAAGGCTAGGTTAGTAATCAAAAACAGATTTTTCCCAGCCCATTTATTTTGGTCGGCCAGTGACGTGGAGGTTTGGGCTCGAATGCAATCTGGGTGTACAGAGAGTGATTTTTGTTAAAAGAGGCTTTCCACGTAAATAGCGGTACGCTAACTTTAGAATTATTCTGTCCCAAATCATAACTCCTTAGCGTAGTGCGTATTTTGCCCATAAACCAAACGGACACTTTGAGCCCAAAAAGGTTGTTTTTGCAATGCTGTCATCTCATTGACATAGAGACGAAATTATTTTATAGATTGAGGTAAAATTTGATAGCTAGGATTTTCATAAATTTCCCAGAGTGTATTTTGGAATCATCAATGCCACCTTGAAATTAATGATAGTTTACTTGTTGTAAATAACAATTTTGATTACAATTCGTATCTAAGTATACATACGCCATTTTGTTTGTAATGTTAAACTATCTCATTTTAGTAAAAAAATGACTGAGCTTATGGCTCCAATGTTGATGTATTTTTTTGGCACATCTTTACAATTATTTTAGATACAAAAACTTATAGCTGTAAAGTTATAAGACTATCACAGATAACAGATATTAAAATGAGATGTTATTTTCTGAATTCTCCAGTTTCCAAGCTATGGTAAAATATTTTTACTTTAAATTAACGTCCGGGAAATAGATGAGCATTTACCAAATTAATTCATTGCGGATAGTTAGAATATTAGTTAAATACAAAAGTTAAAAATGGAAAGCCACGGAAATAATGTGGGTGAGTTCTAGAAATTCACACAGATAATAAAAAATGGTGAGAACTATTTCCTAAACTACTTCTTGGTGAGGTAGAAAATAGTAATTTTGTATATGAGACATAAAATACTCAATAGTAAACGAACACAAGAACCAAAGATTGCCCTAAAGGTGTGACCTAGGGTAGTAATAGTGTAATAGTTAGTGTAGCTAGTAATCTAGATTATAATTAGCACCTAGCATGTGGCGACAGAACAATTAAAATACACATCTACTAACACATTACTTTGTTTCACTAATCTTGTGATCGACTTTAAGCACAACTTGCGTTGCATATGGAGTGCATACGTTTGTGAACTCGACTTTTACACATTAACATGAGCTTGGTGACCTGGCGGTCTAGGGGTAAGCTGTCAGACTTCTATGCTGGCGGCCGGGGTTCAATCCTCGGTCCCGGCACAGATGTATCTGGTTACCAAACCCTTCCTTCACTCTCTGACAAGACATCTTGTGAATATGGGGAATGCCAGGCCTCCACCGTGGTTCGGATTCCACGTTAAACTGTAGGTCCTCTATTTCATCTCATAATCACCCTACCATTACACAATAGCGTGAGTGCGTATAACCCGAACGGGTAGTAAAACGCGGTGCTAATAATAATAATAATAATAACATGAGATTGGTAAAATTTTGTTTCAACTATTTAATTTATTGATTGACAATATTGTTTTAAGATTATTTTTAATTTTATTTTTTCACCTTTTGTAAAAAGCGGCTTCCTACATAGTAACATGGGAGGTAGCCCCTAGAGTTAATCAAATGGCTCTATTTTTAGGTTAAGGAGTGAGAAAGCCTGTTAGTGGGGCCGCGCCATACCATTTATTTATAGAATCTAATAAGTTATTCCCAAGGATATCAAACTTCATAATAATGTCCTTAGTTTTCTCATAATTCTGTTAATAAGATACTAAATAAAAGCAAACGACGGGAAAAGTATTAAATTAAATCTGTTTAGAAGCATAGCTCATATGAAGGTGAACCCTCACACACGTACAAAGGCGTCAATCTTGTCTAGTTGGTTTGAGGACGATGAGGAGCTTAGGGTTCGAGTCTCAGTTGGATGCATTGACGGTTAGTTTACCTAAATGTTTCTCACTCTCCCTACATGAAAATTGGAGATTATTTATTTTTGACTGAGTTCCACCTTCCTCATCCCTACCCTATTGGTAAATTAAAATGCGAATAACCCACTTTGGTGGCCACATGGTTTAAGTCACTAATCTCGTAATATACTAGACTGCTGAAGATGGGGCGGTCATAGTTCAATCCCAGTCCGGTGTACTGAGGGTGTTTTTCTAAAACGATTTTCCTCTCTCCCTCCAAGCAAATGCGGGTATACTCACTTTAAATTGAACCTTTATAATCCCTAACACATTAGTTTAGACTTAATTAGTACACAGGCGTATAGCTCGAATGGGAAGTAAGATCAATATAGTGCAATGCATTACTCAATAATAAGGCAGTTTTAGTTATCATTTAGGAAAATATTAATTTAAATTTAATGCAATATTATTTAAGAGGGTAGGAAGTGGACCTCCAGCGACCCCTCCCGTCCATTAGCCACCGCCCTGACTTGCCATCAGTGGCTTAAGCTATCTAACACACAGAACAAGGATGAAAGGTAGAAGAGGGATTGAATTTACAACGAAATGTGTAGTCACAATAAGCATGCATACATTAATTGGTTGGAGGGAGGGAACTCATGATTTACTGCTCTGACGAGGATGTAATCAGGTATTAACAGCCAGTGTCAACATTTATTTCACGAACAGCTGGAAGCCTAGGTTCAAACAACTGTACTAACATGTATTTTAAATTTACAAAACTCCACACACGCTTATACATATATCTGTATGTATATGTATACTTACATACATATAAATATGCATATGTAGGTATGTATACATACATATACAGGTTGTTTAAAAATCCATAGCCAAAACTGCACATATAGTTTGTTTGAACCAGAAGAAGTACAAAATCTCTACACACTCACATCCGGAAAACTATTCTAATACCATTAAAATGCGTTCAAAATTTTGGCGACCAGCGCCGGGAGAACAAAATTGTTAAAGCATGCGTGTACAACAAGTTACATAAGAGCTAGGCGCGGGGCACTACACACCTCTACATCTTGGAGCACGGCAGCAGAACATACCACGATTAATAGTACACAACACACCAGTCCATCTAGAAATGGGAATACGTTCTGAGGGTCATATATAACAGTCCTACATCGCATAAAGTGCTTGTCATTATTACATGTGCAGTGCCACGCCCCTAGCTTATATGCAACTTGCTGTACACATATGGTTGAACAGCTCTTTACGCCGAGAATTACAACACAAATTAATGATATTAGCATAGTTTTCAGGATTTAAGTGTATCGGTATTTTTTTACTTTACATATATATATATAGATATAGATATAGATATACTCATATATATATATATATATATATATATTGTAACATTATGATGTATAATGTTCCAATGGGACCACGCCCACTACGAACGTTAATGGTTGTATCGCTTCAAGTCATACTACCCGCCCCAATAAAATCAATTAATCTCAGGATCCCTACAATAGTATTGTTCGCTGTTGTAGTTCTTGTAGGCTAAGAAGACATAATATAACCATGCTGGACAATATGTTTCACTACTCAATCCAAACCAATGTAATATATATTCTGTCCAAGTACTTACCACATGAATCTGCTGTCAATAGAATCCTGCTAGGCTGGACGACTCACGGTAAACCAAGACCGGCGACTGGAGCAGGAAAAGCCGGTGTATCAACAAACGCGTCCCGGCACTCCGACTGTACTAGCGTGAAATGAACCAAGGACTACCTACTTCGACTTGAAGACAACTATGTTTCCGACCTCTGGCGGATACTAGAGGAACCTCCTTCGAAACATCGTGTGATTGGAGATATTCACTAATATTCCAATGGAGCAAGAACAACATCCACATGGCCTACGTGGCTTTTTGCAGGCATCGTGACGTCACCGCGTGTGTTTGTGTATCCCCATCATAACAATGAAATCCCTATATAATGGCTATGCAAGTATGCAAATACTGACTATTCTACGATCGACGATCAACGACAGATCATTGTCATGGAGCTGGGAAATGGCTAGGAGAAGGACTTGTAAATGTATCAAATTCGTCGCTTAGACGAGTGGAGTTATGGACTCTAACTTTTTTCTATAATCTTCTAACATAAAAATTTTCTTTTTCAAAATTTATTATATTCATTATTTGATCGTCCATTTAAATTTAAAATACTATATCTTATAAATGTCACCGCTCGGGCGCTAGTCGTTTACTTTTGTACTTATTCTCGTAAATATTTTCAGTTACGTAATAATTAGAAGTTGACAGATTTATATTTATTTGTTTGGATTTGTAGAGTATTCCCGTTTTTTTTAAAAGTAACTTTTCGTATTAGCATATATGGTTAGAATTAACGTAACGTGATGTAACTTTTTTGAAACTTTAATTAGGATAACTTTGTAACGTAAGTTCCTTTTGAACAGCTCAGTTTTGTTTGTTTAGTTTGGGAACTGTGTGTCCCATATACTGTCAGATCGAGTAGTCCCGTGGGTGATTGGCTTATGTCTGGTAGTCAATCTCTCACGTTTATGTAAACTCTGTAATGTAGTCGTCAACATTTAATTTTCTTTATATATTAGATATTGTTTTCTGCGCATTACGAAACCTTTTGAACCATATCAAGGTGCCCTTTAGGCCCTTATAATTTTTGTATCACATATAATTAATTACCCTGTAGTATTGTCTCATATAGACTGGTCTATCAATTTTGTGGTGGCTATCATGTTTCCTTTTGTTTAAATACTTGCACAACTTAAATTTGTAAAGATGTTTACTTCGAGTATGATTTCCAACAGAACTCATTATGATATAATGAGACCATTTGTTGTCATCTGCGCTATTGTCATTTATTGAATAAAACTACTCTTTTGTTGAGTTTACATATTTTTACAGATTCCATTTTTTTTATATGTTAGTTTATATCCTCTCCCTTTATTACCTTATAATGGTCGGGGTAATAACGAGTCGTAGAGAGGGTGTAACTATATATATATGTAAAGTAAAAAAATCCCGATACACTTATATCCTGAAAACTATGCTAATATCATTAATTTGTGTTGTAATTCTCGGCGTAAAGAGCTGTTCAACCATATGTGTACAGCAAGTTGCATATAAGCTAGGGGCGTGGCACTGCACATGTAATAATGACAAGCACCTGCTGTGGTTTAGGACCGTAAATGATGGCCCTCAGAACGTATCCCCATTTCTAGATGGACTGTTGTGTTGTTTACTATCGACTATGGTATGTTCTGCTGCCGTGCCGTGCTCCAAGATGTAGAGGTGTGTAGTGCCCCGTGCCTAGCTCTTATGTAACTTGTTGTACACGCATGCTTTAACACTTTTATGAGTATGAGTATATGAGTATATCTATATACTCGCTTTACTCGTTGGGGTTTCATCTCCCAAACCCCCGGTGAGTTTTCTTTGCAAATGAATGTAAACTAATCTAATTCCAGGGTTGTTTTGAACGTAACAAATTAAAGTTACCACTATTGTAATGTATTTTTCCTACATTATTTCCCATACTTATAGGACAGCTATAATCATCAAATTTGGCACGCTTATGGCAATTGGATGTGCCAACATACATATGCCTGCCAAATTTTATGATTATAGATGTCCCATAAAAGTGTCTGAAAATTTTTAAAAATATGGAAAATGTGTAAAATTTACCGAAAATAAAAAAAACCTAGTTCTATTTAAGGTATAACCAATGGAGATACGACACGAAGTAATAGGACCAAACTTGTGAATCTTGCCAAATCCGTAGGTGCAATCCGTTTGTTGATAGGCCTTACCGTTTAGCCACAAGAGACCTCCAAAGAAAGGTTCGCACCGAATTTAAAGTTGCTCCACCATTTTGAAATTTGTTCAGGGGTTAAAAAAAATTCATAACTCTTTGGAATTTTACTGTTGGTTACAGGCTAGAAGCTATAAGTTTGCCAAATTTCAAGTTTCTAGCTCATCTGGAAATGGGTAAATATTAATGTCAGAGAATCATCCGTGTGGCTTTATAATAGTATAATATTATACTCATATATATATGTATATGTATATATATATATATATATGAGTATATGTATATATATGTATATATATATATATATGAGTATATGTATATATATGTATATATATATATATGAGTATATGTATATATATGTATATATATATATATGAGTATATGTATATATATGTATATATAT
>CABEEJ010003491.1:7884-25288 GCA_901482245.1 Timema douglasi | reverse complement strand
GTATATATATATGAGTATATATATATATATATATATGAGTATATAGTCTATACAATTTTTGGTATAATTAAAATACCGTATATCTAAACTTTTGAATCTATCAATAAAATTTACAAAAAACTTTCTTTCTACAGATTTTTTTGTAAATTTAATTATAAATGAAATGATTTCCATACTGATGGTAATTTTACCTACCAACATTAATTGTGTCAATAAAACATAAAATATGACTCTGTATTTATTATCCGCGCCAATACGTCATTTTGTGACGCCGCAGCCCACTCTCGATGAAACCAGGCATAAAAAACACTACCCGGCAAAAGGAAATGGTAGAATTAGCACGTAAATGAGCAATTAGAGGCATGAATCATTCATGACGCACATGATTGCCTGAAAGAATAGGGGCACAATACTACACGGTTGACATGAGGAAAACAATTGAACAATCGGGAGCTGGAATGGTTTGATGATGGATGTTTATATTAATTACTCTATAGTTATGTTGCTGGTTGTACCAACAAACGTAATTTTACATTCAAAAACAACAGCAGCAACAGATAGTTCTGGAACTGGTTCATGGAATCTGGGATTAGGTAAAAAAATAATAACTTGCTTATATCAAAAGTACTTTTCAAACAAAAGTAAAGTAAATATTATAATTTAGAGCTAACTTGAATTAAACATTTGGGAAATTTTTCAATTAATTATGATTTATGTTTAGAACATTAAAAAAGACGGATTCACTTAAATTCATGTAATCCTCTCATTTTTATTTTATTGTATCAATCAACTGTAACTGATTAAAAAAATATCGATGTATATACATATATAACTTTGTATGTATATTTATTTATATAAACTTACAAATATTTATTTATATATACTTATAAATATTTATTTATATATAGTTATAAATATTTATTTGCGTATATATTTATATGTGATTATAGTTATATGTAGTTGTAAAAAGAGTGAGAAGAAGCCATTGTTTGACCGCGAATGTTCGATATTAATAGAGGAGAGGAGGGAAGAAAAATTGAGTTTAAACACCTCTATCATTGCAAAACGTGAGGCCAGTGTCACATTTAGAAACACAAAGAGATAGTATCTAAAGGATAAAGTTACATAAAACAGAAAATATCAAACATAAGAATATTACGGAACTTGATTTAGGAATTAGCGGAAATAGGAAAAGCTATCACGCTAGAACCAATTTAGTTAAAGATGAAAAAGGCAATCCGATGGCAAATACGTGCGATGTTCGGAATAAATAGAAATACTTCTTTAGTCAAATTAGTGACGTAAAAGAAGCTATAACGAAGTTAAAGAATCACAAATATCTAGGTATAGGCTCATTATAATCAGAGTTAATAAAAATAGGGAATGGCATTTTAGTAATATAAATTAATAAACTTTCATCTTCCATATGGAAACATGATGTATTGTCAGAATAATGTAAGCACATTATAATAATATCTACTGCTGCCAACATGCTACAACATTTTATCTTACATAATTTTAATGAGATTGACGCCATATGCAGATAAATAATAGGAGATCATCAGTGTGGATTTGACGAAATAGGTCAACAACAGATCAGATTGCTACTATGCAGCAAATATTAGAAAAAAGTGGGAATCCAACATGAATTATATACACCGATTATACATAGATTTTAAATAGGCCTATGACTCAGTTGAAAGGAAATTATAATATAACATTTTAGCCAAGTTTGGAGAATTCAAATGACTGGGAGTATCTAGAACAACGTTCAAGGTATTGAATTGCAAACTCAATGGTAAAAGAGCACTGGGAAGACCCAGACCCAGATGGGAGGATAACATTGGGATGGACCTAAGAAACATAGGGTGCAATGAGATAGACTGGATAGAATTAGCTCAAGATAGGGATATGTAACGTATTTTTGTGAGTGCGGTTATGAACTTTCGAGTTACTGATGCCATAGAGTAAGTAAGTAAGAAATTAATCGGCATTTTGAACAGTTTATGAAATTTTCCTTATAAGTAGCCTAACTCCTGGAAGTGTCTTGGTTCGGATAATGGATACCTGTAGTGTACGTTCACGAGCAGCACAGTCTCGAACTACCGGAAATAGAATGCTGCTATCAAGTACTATCGTGTTATAGACTCAACATTCTATACTCGATAGTATTAGTTTAGCAACCACCCCGAAAGCTGAAGTCACTGTTAAAATTCCCACTATAAGATTTTCCGATATATTCCACCTTCTATTGTCTATGCCATGCAGTGTCCAAATCAGTCAGTTTTCAGTTTTATCTTTGTTATGTCGCGATTAATAGCATAATAATTTATCAGTAGGTTAGTTTATAATTAGTTTGCTGTAATTCTCAAATTCCCCAAAAATGGACAGGTTTTTGATTAGAAGTAAGATCAAAGAATTGGAGGAGAGTCCACATTCCGAAAATAGCGCCAGCTACCAGTTAATCATGCACCCACTCAAAATTATCTGAAGTCGGTGCCACTGGTACTGAGCCAACCTCTTCTTCATCTCCCCAAAATTCTAAGCCACGAGAAGAAAGTTTCTTCACTGCAGAAACTACTTTTTGAAGCACACATTGGTAGTATCTAATCTATTCCTTTAACTGTGCGATCAATTGTTGGCCAATTCTACACGGTTCATTTCCTATACTCATTGATTTTAAAACACAATTGAAATGGGTAGTAGAACTTCCATGATCAGCAAACCGTTGGTTAGCGTGCTTCCAGCCACTGAAACTACTTGTTTCAAATTGATATGATCCTACAACCAGTTTACAAGGTGCACAGAAAACTGAACCTTGGATGCACGAATAAACTAAATAATCACGTTCCACCGCGTCTCCTTTCAACATTTTCCTTTGAATTAAGCTTTTGAAGGAGCCTATACTTATCCAGATATTTGCTGCTAGAATCGTTAAAATCAACATTTTATTTTGATCATAGCCATGTTTTATCAAATAGTTTCTGGTTTTATCACTAATACGGAAAAATTTCCCAGGATTTTCATTAGTTTTAAAACAGTCTGCTTCAATTTGTTCAGAAAGATCTGTATCATCTAAAACATTTTCTTTTACATCATCAAAAGAATGAGAATTTACAAATCTTACATTTACACTTGTACTAATGCTAGTTTCAAAATCAAATATTTCAGTAGCCTTAATTGAGAAAGAAGATGTAACATGTTCACTTTGAGCAAATATGAGTCTAATGTTTATGTCTGACAAATAAATTGAATTTATTTTCGTTTTTTCTCTTCTTTCTGTATTTTTATATTATGCAGCCCCACTCAAAAGTTTTCTTCCATCAATTTTAAAAATTATTTATAGTTATAAATAACATTTAACATTGAATGAATAAACTTACATATAACTAACTACATATTAAAAGTAAAAATGATGTAAATAAAATATAAATATATAAATAAACATTAAGTAAAGATCAAAAATATATTGCTGCACAAATATTCACTTCTCTTCAAAAATTCCCTTAATTGTTGGAAACTTAGCTGAATCGTACGTTACATTCGACGCGTATTTTAAAATTGTTGTACAAGAAAATTTACCGCCCTCAGCCTGGCCCCTGTGGTCTGTACCTAAATCCGGGACTGATGGAGGCCACATTCAGTTTAGATATAACGTGTCTTGGAGGGAAAACCTGCTTATTCTGGGCGGTCAAAATTGATAATATTTCAATTAATTATAGTAGCTATTTTATATGTGTTGATGTTATTTATCAGAAGTGGCAGCTGCAGATCACATGACCTGAAGTATGAATACGTGAAATTGGATCTAGGAACTTTTCTAACTGTCTGTCAAGGCCTTCCTCGGAAAATTGAAAATTTTGAGATTACAGTACAAAGTGTTTCTCGCTACCTTTCTTGCCTACAGTTGCCCCTGCTTTGCAAACCAAACAAAACTTATTTTCTTTAACTTACTATTTCCACTATAAGTGATATCTTCATTTATTTTTTACTTTCAATTAATTAAGTTTCTATTATGCAGCCCCACTCAAAAATAACTAAAATAAAAATAAAACCTTACACTAGTATGAAAAACATTAATAAGCGAACCGTTTGGAAACGAGCAGAGATAAAACAAAGCCTCTAAACGCCATCAGCTGATGTAGGTGTGCGCGCATTGTTCTCAGCTGACCTGAGACTACAATATTGTGAAGTTAATTATTGTTGAAAAAAGATCATTTAAGTGCTCCAGGTATCAACAATTCTGTTGTGAGCTACCGTCAACTCACGACCATCATTTTGGCTACTCCTATTGGAAATGTTAATGAATGAACAAATATTATGGGGGCGGTTGTTCAAAGAGCAAACATTATACTTTGCTTTCTATTAACAAAACTGTTCCAATATGAATTTATGGACCAACGTTGATCGTGTCTTTTTGACGGCTTGGCTTCACACATCTGCTCTGATAAAAAAATGACTGTAAATCAATATATTACACATTTATTTTCAAAATATAAATTATAGTTTATTTTTTAACAAATAATAAAATGTCACTAACAACTTCAGAACTGTATCAAAATATTGATTAAAACTGATTCAAGACTAAGCTCTCACCATAGACTTTCCCCAATTGTTTTCGAATATGTAACATCCAATTTGAGAATCACGAAACACATTCTCTTGACTTGGAAACTCTCTCTCTCTCTTTCTCCCTTTTGCTCTTTCGAGCACGTAAAATGGCTGACGACAATTAGTTTAATTGTGAACAAGCCACGGAGGGAAAGCCTGGGTTCCACCCCCTCATTTTTTCCGTAGGGCTAGGAAGGGAAGGGGGATAAGTACTGGGTGAATTGGTTTCAGGGAAGTTCTTGGAGAAGTTTCCTTCCAACGCAATATCAAAAGACAACAGACAAGATAATGGCTGACATGTCAGCCCAAAATGGTCAACTTTCTAGAGGCTATAAGTGTTGGTCTATCTTTCTTACCAAAGAGATGTAGTGTGAGTTTTAGTTAAGTGTTATTAAACATGCTATAAGACAATAGACTTCAAAGATCTATTGTGGAATATTGTTAACATTCTAGAGCTAAACCGATATTATTATCACAAGTAGATGCGAAAATAAACCAAGTTGAATAATTTATTAAAGAAACTAAATAAGGGTGTATATCAATTATGAGAATACTGGAATGTTCTTGGATTTGTATTTAGATTCTGGAAGAAGACTAATTATATTTGCATTCAGTGAAAGGTTGGGCACAGCAGATTGTAACAAATCTATCCACGCAAACTATAAATGGTAGAGGTGACCTCTTACCTAATAAAATTTAGTATTTTATAGTTAGCATTTACAGCTCAACACCTTGGCTAATTCCCTTTAAATTAAGTACATAGGATAATAAATATATCTGTATTCTTTGGACTTCATTTGACTCTGAGCTTGAGAGGGTTATTCTATGGCCGTACGACGCCCCCCTTTTAAAAACACTTGGGGGGAAGGGAATGGAGGAAGGGGGCTGTGCCTGATGTGGCTCTGGTGTCAAGTCCCAGATAGGAGATGTCAATATACTTCTTAGCAATGAAGACCTCTTAAAGCCCTTTAAAGGGTTTCAAAACGTAATTGGATTGTAGCTGTTGGGAATTTTTAAGAACCGCTCAATGCGTATCATCACAATCATCATCATTGTGAAACTGTCTGTAGATGACTATCAATGAAACACTCTACTCCAGGCATCTACCACGGCGTTTTTATTCATTCTCGCATAATATACTTCCTATCTTCCAGTCTGTAAATGTTCCGAACGCAGAGATGATGCAGATGTTTAAAATAATCCATTCACAATTGAGACAGTATTCCTACTTGTTTGTACATGTTATGTTGCGTGTCTACTTGTTGATTTACTCTCGTCGTGTAGATAGTTCCGATGATTGTCACCTCGAGTGTTTACTCAACGCCGACGTCCCTGCGCCGTCATACTCTTAGAAGTACCGGCAAAACTTTTGTTTCATGATCCTTTTGCATTAACCATTAAGACATTTACTATTTATTTACAATTTACTAAAAATTTCTGAACATTTTAAAACTTATTTTTAAACATAGAAAAGTATTTTTATGGGAGATTAGGGGGAAATATAAAAATTGTATGGAATAGAGCTAAAAAAAATAACGTACGTTATACTCTTGTCTTTATATTCATATGAGAAAACATATTTGTCCCTTTATGTCCACATAGTTTCACAAGTCTCCCGTTCGCTGCTCTCTTTCCCTCGGGGAGGGATATTCGTGACCCTCCCCTTTTTGAGCATTCTGTTGATGTTGGTAGCCCTGGCGAATTTTAACTGTGGTCCGTTGTTGTATTGTTAACAAGGAACGCTAGAGAGCACCACGGTATTATTCAAATTACTCCCTCCAACTTTTTAGTCTGCTCCCCTCCCCCCCCTCGACAAATTCATACTACGTAGAGTTATATTTTTTCCGTGAGGGTGTGTGCTCTGGTACATTCAGTGACCACCCACTCTTCCCTATTATTATACGTTCCATTTACATTCCAAAGAACTGGAAAAGTTCCAAATGTCTCCAATATGGACCCGGGGAAAAAAAAAACTACAAAAATAGTTGAGAGTTTCTTATTAATTGCATTTGTTTATTTCTATGTTTATTCGTCAATATATTATATAGCCCGCACTGGTGGTCACGAAGACAGAGGCGTCAATCTTGTCTTGTATGGTTCACCGGGGACGAATCTCAACAGGGCACGTTGTTCTAAAAACATAGTCTTAAGCATAACATTATTTAAACCTTATTTGGGATGTAATTATTGCCTCTTATGATTTTCTTCGAAATATAATAATATATATTCCAAGGTTCTTTCAGATGAAGCTACAAGTGTTAAGACAAGTATCGTCTAGTAGTAGGAAATCTTGCGAGCGTATTTGTCTTATTTTGACATATGTAGGCCTACCAGAAAGTTTGTTAAAGGCATACAACACTATTCTGATATTAAACTATGTTTGTATTAAATTACCAGTTTTAAGCCTGCCTATGGTAGGCTTATGTCAATATTACCAAACCTAACAAAACCAAACCTTCATTTTGTAGATCCATGCACTTTTAGGCGTCACTATTTCAGTAGCTTAGACTGCCGATTATGGGAAGATCAGGGTTCGAATCCTGGTTGGTTGTAATATGTATGGTTTTTACTAAACGGTTTTCCATTCTCCTCCTACGCCAATGCAGGTAAACTACTTCTAAAATTTAAACTTAGTACTTAGACGTATATCCCGAACAGGTAGTAAAACACGTTGCTTAAAAAAATTATTTTCTGTTAGGTTTTTAATTTCTAGCGTAAATACGTCACACACACAAACCAACAATCAATCATTATTTTTATTTATAAGTAATGTCATTTGTTACTCTGAAGTATTAGCTGTCTTTTAATTAGAGTATTAATATATTTGTATGAATATATATCCAAGATATGTAAATGTTAACTCAAATTAAATAAATATATAAATATATTTAACGTTACCTGTATAATTTTTACTGACAAAAGAAACACATTTTGCTAACTGATATGAATATAAACCAACCCAATAATAAAACCAGGTCAATATGTTATAACCTGTCATTTCTCTTTAGATTTAAGATTGGAATCTATATTTTAAGTTATCCATAGCTTGACTACGAATTAAAATGATTAAATAAATCACGATTTTGGTTTCTGTCATTGTTATTTTTGATTCGATTTCAAGCTTTAATAATTTCGCACCTCTTGAGTGGTTCCTCTCAAATTTAACCAAATGTCAGATTTATATCTCTTTGCGAAATAGTAAAAATCCTCTGGACACACCCATACAAACACACACACACACACACATATATATATATATATCTATATATACGTACTTAATTGTCCAGCGTTTCTTCCTTTCATCTCAATTTAAATCGCTTAACACACATTAGTTGTTTAGGAAAAATAACCATAAGGTATCCTTTCTCTATGACGTAGCTTTGAGATTATTTGGTGTATTATATTTTTTACTCGTGATAATTTAGGTAAAGCTGGATAATAAATCTTCATATCTTATAATTATTTCTAACCCACATTAGAGGTATAATTTTCTAGGAAAACATAAATAATGTTAATAAGCTAAGATAATAAACAAATATTAATTATAAGTGATATACATTAAATAAACATTTATAGTTTCAATAATGTAATTTTTGTTTGTTTGTTTGTTTTAGGTAAGTTGATGAGGATGACCTCTAGTTTTCTAAATGAAGATCTCATTCAAAGGTACTGTGCATAGGTTTAAGGGCCATATATTTTAGAAGATATAACTCAATAACGAAGTGAAATAATTAATTAAACCTTTCATTAATTGGTTTATGAAAGTGTTTTCTTAAATTATGTAACTACATAATGTAAAAGTGCGTGTGTAAGTATGTATGTTTATAGGTATGTGCATGTGTTTATTATGTGTCTCTAAGTATGTGCATATGTGTGCTCAAAATAAATATTCTGAAACAGTATTCAAAACTTTTACCAAAATTGTATTAGTGATATATTTATAAAATTTTAATTTTAGAGTAAGCTACAATCTAGTACTTTATTAGTTAAAGTCCTTGATTTCTTAATATAATTAATATAATTATCTTAATAATGATGTATTTAGCTTAACTTTGTTTATAGGTTAACATGTATTTTCAGATAAAAGATACCTTAAGTTCCGGTGCAAATGGATGAATAACTGCGTCCAAAAGCTCTAAATTAGTCACTAAATATCATCCATTATAGAAAATTTTTGCATACTTTTGATTTATTTCACATTTGACATTTAATTGACAATGCAATGGTATATTTTAGAATTTTTTATTGTACCATTTTAAACTCAGGCGTTGCAAGCGTACTCCTTAAAAACTCTTCCCCCCTTTCCCTGGGGGTGCCAAGGACATCTCTATATATACAATAAGTGACACACAGAAGGTGTCCTGAGTTCTATACCTTAATATTCATGGTGCTTAAATAATCAAACTTTTTGACACTTGCTAAAGTATCGGTCATTTCCAATAGTTAGATAAGTTCAGTTAATTTTTTGTTTGTGTAATTTATAAAACAATAATTAAATATTTAGTTTAAGATATAGATGAGACATTTTTTGGTTTGTATATATTTCCAAAACCATATTATTTAAGGTGGGACTGTAACGAACGATAGAAAATAGAAAATGCTATAAAAACTACAAAAATACTTACAACGATAGAAAATGGAAATATTTTTGCAGTTCTTATAGCATTTTTTTTTGCCAAAATAAATAGAATATTTCCTCAATAGAGACATAAAGATTAATTTCCTTCAAATGGTGATATCAACAGTGCTTGAATATATGCCATAGCTATATTAACATTTAAAGATAAACTTTTTAAACGAAGAGAAATAGCTGTCATTAAATTCTACAACACGCTTGAGAGATTTTAAAAAAATTTTGAAGTCACCATGTGAAAAAAATTAAACTCTATATTTCTACTTGAACAATATTCTATTTATTTTGTGAAAAAAGAGAAGCGTTTCTATAAAAACTGGAAAAACACTGCCTTTTAGTTCTCTTCCACACCCCCTTAATAAATGGAGGTGATGGGCGTGAATCTACTAAACTTTATTTCTGAATCCATTTTGCTTAAAATGTGCTGTGTAGCACAATTAGCATACTTTGTTCATTTTTAGCTCACATGAAAGTTCACAAAAATAAAAGTGACCCAAGAGATATTATGTACATACATATATTTATACTTACATTTAAAAAAAGAGCAATATTCTCTGGTTTTACGAATACCTTCTTTACGAAATTTTCAACACCTTTCCACCCGCAAAAAAACAACCCAACAACGATGTTCTATATTCGTGAATAAAAGATGTGGTCTAGATAACCGCCATTCTTTCCTCGTTAAATATTCATATCATTACACTCCACCTTGGGAGGGTTGGGCTTGGCCGGGGATTAGAAACACTCGCAAAGCTTCCAGTTTGGCTCTTCGGGTGATGATGGAGTTTGGTTAGGAGACTATTTTTTATTTAAGTTTAACTGTCACTTGTAGATAGAGACTAATGGGGATATATAGGCCTAATTTAATTAAAAATTAATAGCGATAGTACAACATCGCATGAAAATCGGCTTCAACTTGTAATTTTATTTATTTATCGTCACATTCTACTTGGGCCACGGTCACTGGCTAGGATTATCATCATAGCTTAGCTGGGCCACGATCACTGGCTAGGAATATCGTCATAGCTTAGTTAGACCACGATCACTGGCTAGGATTATCGTCATAGCTTAGTTAGGCCACGATCACTGGCTAGGATTATCATCATAGCTTAGCTGGGCCACGATCACTGGCTAGGAATATCGTCATAGCTTATTTGGGCCACGATCACTGGCTAGGAATATCGTCATAGCTTAGCTGGGCCATGGTCAATGACAACATCGAGGACAGTAACAGAAATAGACTTGGGGGTAAATACGAATTCTGACATATCAATCCTTTTGGCTTATATTGGTTCAGTCTGGTTTAGGTTATGATTTTGTTGTGTCATAGTTTACTCCAGGCTAGGTTAGGTTAGCTTTACAATTTGTGTTCTACTATCCATCACCTTCTGTTTTTCATTAATATTTATAAAACATTCACAACCATCCTAAATGGAGCGCCACAACATCCGGGGCCGAGTTGGTACACCAGTACACCTTGTTTACAATCTACAAGTAGTTTCTGGCCCAACTGTAATGTTCCTCTTAATTAAACAAGGCCTTAACCAAGAAACCCTCCATGTTGTGGTTTCGTTTGTGATCCTTGTTCTACGGAAATAGTCCGTTTGGTTAATAAAACTACAAGTAATTAGTCAGTGTTTACGTATATTTTAGGTTTCCTGTAGAGCGTGCGCGAGTGCCAGCTGTGAAAGTTCTGGTTGATTTGAGGGACTCTGGAGTGAGGCTGAAATACGCGGTCATTAGTCGGCGATGGTCTGATATATTCGTATTGTGCTGATTCCCGGGAATCGTCTGACGGTGCATGAATTTAATATACGCGATAAGTCTGAGGAATGGGAGGTATTCAAAGAACACCGCGGACGTCGAGAACACTCGATACTGTGGTGAAAGGAGGTAGGAGGGTAGGAAGAGGTATTTTACAAAACTAATACACGAAACACCTCAAAGTGGTTATTCCAAACGGTACTTTGGGTCAACATTCAATTGGGGTTGTCGGGGTGGGAGGTATATCCAACCCTACTCTTCATCCCCAATGGAACCTCATTATTTCCATTCCATACAGCTAATAATGGGAAATAACAAGGAGGTCCATACAAGAAAGCGTACCCTTTGATCATAATAAAACATAGATTTTTTTTTATCAGACAGTCAAACCGAAATACTTAAAAGTTCTGGTTCTGGTTTTTCAAACAAAATTTTAAAGGTTTCGGTTCTTGATTTTAAAAAATTATATTTACTGGTTTTAGTATCATTAGAATATTTCTAAACAAAATATGATATTAAAACATAGTATATTAAAAAACTAGCTATTGACATAAATAAAACAAATAATTCAAGAGCTTGATAATTGACCAATTTATTTAAAATTCAGGGTTATATTTGAACAGAAGATAATATTTTTTTACCATAAATCTAAAAAAAAAAGATAATAAAAAACCGACCTCTCTGCTCTAAAGGTCAGAGTTCCTGACTACTGATCCATAGGTCCCGGGTTCGATCCCCATAGCTTACAAAATTTACCTGTGAAGCATTGGGTCCGGAATGGGGTCAATCTCAACCTCATGAGGACAAATACTTGATAAAGAAATAGCGGCTGGTCTAGAAAACCGAGATAAACGGTCTCTGGGTTAGTCGTGCTAAACACATGAGAACCTCTATCTGCGTAAGTTGGAATTATCATCGCTAAAAAATGGAGACCGCCCGTTCGGGATGGAATTTTATTTTATAATTTTTGAAGATAATTGCATTTTATTTTAAATTAATACATGAAATAAATAACTTAATTTCGTGTATAATTTCAATTAATAAAAGGTAAATAAATTATCTAAGGCTGGTTTGATGAGATCAAAGATTCTACTTAGCGCGTTGGGAACAGTAGGAAATAGTGTAGACATCTATGATGGTAGTTTAATTGTCCAAAACATTTGAATCATTTATATAATATAATGTGTCTGCCAATTATTTTTATGTATGCATATAAACATTATTTTAGGATTCATTAACAGGCTATTAAAATAACGTTACTGTAATATTCTCTATTTCACTTTAAACATTTTAAATTTAAAATGTTAGTATTTTCTGACGTCTTTAATTTTCTTTGTAGACACACCAAATTAATAAATTAGTTTACTTTATGTAATATAGCTTAGTAACCATCCTAATAATATCCTTGCTGTCATTGAAAGAAATTACGCACTGGCTAATATTTGTTTCGCCCCATATATCAAATAATCAATTATTAACTACACTATAAAAACACGTCAGAACTACTCACAATGAACACAAACTTTGGACGACTTTTTCTTGAGATTTGAAGGCTGAGTGCAAACATTAACAATCTAACCCCACCCCTTTCCAAAAACTGGCCACCCAACAACAACGTAAATTGTTTACTCTTAGGAATTAAATATCTAATATAGACTGTTTGTACAACCGGGCGGGTGCTTAGATATGCTTGCCGTCACCCACTGCTAGATATTTGATTTATTTGAGGTTTTAACGAGCACTTTCCGAACCGAATGGTTAAATCAGCACACGAGAACTTCTTCGAGGTAGAGCGTAAGGGCCTAGCAATTTTTCTGGTCAAGGTATGTACACGTACGAGTATATTGCAGGGTTTATTTACACGCCACAATCGACCTGGGACTAATGGCTTTACTTCAACTCCGAAGGAAGTTGTGCTACTGATTTTTATTGTTGAATAAATATTCTTCTACCCCGGCTGGGTTCGATCCCACAAGCATCGGGTCCCGAGGCGAGCACTTAACCCCAAGACTAGTGAGGTCGACCAGAGCTAACTGCATCTTATCAATATAATATCATAGCCTAAAGGGTAGAATGATGAAACCCAACACAAAGTTATAATAATCATTCCTCGAGAATCTGAACTCATTAGTTCGCATTGATACTTTTAGAATACTTTGGAAAAGTTATATATCCTACTCTCACAAATATTTGAGAAAAGGGAAATTACTATTTAAAAAAAAATACGTTTCAGAATGAAGGGCATAAAATGTAATTATATTTTTCTATATAAAACGTAAGAACCTTTGAGAACCGATAAAAACCCTTATTAACCTAAAATATATATTAAATCCGGTTCCGGTTCTGGTTATTAAGCAATTTACTTTTTGGATTCGTGTTCCAATTCTGGTACCTCAAAAATAACTATAAGTTTCTGTTATCAATTCTAATACAATTTCGACTCCCTGTTTTTTCTTTAAAAAATCTCAAATTGGCGCGTCAATTAACTGTTCCCATGTAGCCTCTTAGGGTGCTTTCGTTGTAACATTGATCAAGTGAGGTGCACGCTTTCTAAGAAGCCCTTTCAAAAAGGTGGGATATTGATATCAAGAGCTAGAAAAATAGTAGAGATAGTGAAAGATAACATTATTAATAAATGAAAACATGTTTTTAATAAATCTGTAAACAGCTTAGCTCATATGGCTGAGGTAATTCCTGAAAAACACATTAAATCTTGCTATACATCTTGCTATAAACCTTGCTATACACCTTGCTACTAAAAGGTGTAAGTAGGTTTGAAAAAAATATTAAATTGTGATACAGGCTTTCTCAAGAGCCCGTCTCATTACATGGACAACACATGTGTTTAGTAGTTATTACGTTTAATACATCTTGGTGTAGTATTAAATCGCTAAGAACAAGATAGTTATTTTAATTTCGTTCATTGCAAAGACTATTACTTATTTAATACAAATGGTAGGAAATTTAAGTGTAGCATGGAATAAGTTGATCCACATTATCGTACATATAGGAAGGGGAGAACCATAGGGATAAATTGCCATACGAGTACCAACCCCTATAAGACCTAACCGGGATTCGAACACTTGAAATTCTACCATTTACCTCTCTTGTCAACGGTGACTGTGCACTGCGAGTTTAGTGATTTATACCACGTGAACACTGGTGAAAACACCGCCACATGTAGATTTCCAATTTATCGGGTACAAGGATAGAGGCAAGTATTTTTCTTAACTCTTACAACTGCCATAAAATGACTATAAGTTATGAACGCACTATTGCAATGCTACTGTGGATAAAAGGAATGTTTGATCTATTTGACCTGGTTTATACACACACTGCAGTTTGTAAATAAGTAAATGAAAAATTGGTTATCAATATTTCAGAGGTTTTCTGGAAATATTTTACTACCTATTTTACTACGAAACTACTCAAAATTAACTGCTTAAAATTGATATTAATAATATGAAAAGTAAGTATGCCTCAAGCCGTCAATTTAATAATAAGTTTAAGGGGAAGAAAGTTATATAATTTAGGTGAGTAATTAAATCAGATAAGCCTGTGATATAAATATATACTCAGTTCGTATAATATTTTCTGTTATTCATACATCAAAAGAGACTAATATTGCTCTTGAAAATAGGAACGCCAATATCCCTGAACAATTTCTAACCAGGAAATGGGAAATGCAATATATTTGTTAGTATTAGGATTAGTAACAGTTTGTTAGTTATTTAGTTAGTATTAGTTTATTCCAGATAATTAATAATAATGATAAGGGTGGATTTGAAGGAACTACATCAGTACTCGAACAAAATATTCAAATCTCCTGACGAATGACATAAAATAGTAGCAATATATATATATATTGTATCATCAATATTTGTTAGTAATATCCAAGTAGCTAGGTATGTGGAAAAGCATATAAAGAATCTTAATTTGAGCTCAATTGATGAGTCATGAATAAAGTAAACTTACTTAATACATTTTCAATTTATTTTGCACTAGCTTATGATATTTCAAGTTTAATGTGATGATCTATAGTTGATTCACCAGTTCTTTGGTGGTGCCTGACAACTAGCAGTAACGCCAACTTGGTCTGAAAGTCACTGTTGTCAACATATTTGGAAATAAATAATACTTGTTAAGTATTACTATTATAATCACTAAAAAATATTATCAAACACTTTAACAATACTTCAGTAAATATTACTGTAGAATTGTATTTTCCTTAATAATTTTGTTTAAAAAAAGTTAATAAATCTGTTCTGGTTTTTGTTTTATTTGCTATGGTAACTACAGGTTAAATATTGCGGGAAATTATACATTAATAATACTATATTCAGTTGTTTATTTTTTTATAATAGGCCCCGCATATCTTTAACATAAATAAATGGTTTATGATAATAAAGAGAAAAGGACAAACACAATGTTTATGTAATAATGTAAAGTTTAAATTTAGTAAAAACCATTATTAATACCAGTCGCCAACAGGGTCATCTATGACTTCAACCGTTAGTAGTTTCATTTTAGTGCGTCATATTTGTTTTTATAACTAAGGCCATTTTTAAAGAGCTTTCGCCTATGTTGATTAATTTTTACTAAACAGCAAACGCTACTTCCAAAAGAAAAAAAACTGCCAAACGGTTATTCTTATAAGCAAAATCTAAAAATTTTATCTAAGTTACTGTAAGTAATTTTATTACAAATTTTTAAAATAAAGTGACTTTTGTCAATATTAATTTGGCTACTTAGTAATTCATATGTTCTTTTGTGATTATTAGTTCGGTGTGAGGGAATGTAATCCCTGAAAATATACGGTTTTTGAGTGATCTTTAGATATTTATTTTCTAATATAATATTGAAGTATATGATAAAAAAAATTAGCGATTGTTTCTCATTGATCTATATATATATTTTGAAAATTAAAGCCTGTTTATCAAGAATATAAGATATATCTTTTAACCACAAGATTGTTTTGTGTTAGCCTCTAAGATAAACCTCAATTTTTGTATTTTATTTATTAAAAAAAACCGAAGCGTACTAAAACCATTAAAGAGTGTTTCTCAGTATTTAATAAAAAAAATATTGGTCTATGTATTAACCCAAGTGATAAGTTATTGTAGTTTTACAAGAGACTTAATTAACTCTCTAAGAGTAGTGAATCTAAAATAGATTGTTTAAATTAGGATAGCTTTTATTTGTCATTATGCCTTACAGTGTATTTATTTATAAGACGATGAAGATGTTCTTTGACCCCGTTGGAAAACACTTAATAAAGGTATAACAAACATGACTTATTTGTAGTAATAATCTTATCGATAGCGTTAAAAAGGCTTATGACAATGTTTTTCTCTGTTTAATACTACCCATTCAGGTTTTTCACACATATAATGAATGATAATACTATTAACAAATAATAATTTAAAAACTAGTAATTCTACCAGCTAAAGTTCTGTTGTAGAATAGCACTAACCTGCTCCGTTAAGCCTAACACTCTTAAAAGTAGAGTTTGAAACTGTTATGAACGACACCTATGGACATATATTATATCTTTAGTTTTACCGATATTACTTAATACATCCATGTACACCTGGTGTTTCACTAACCTTCTACGAAAATTTGGTGATGCTTGCTATGATAAATTCTTTACTAGCAGTTTTTTTTTGTATATCACTGAATTCTAAACCTTTTAGGGCTCTAAACTCTCTTCTTGCGTTGACATTATTATGTTTATGCTTGTAATATTTTTTAACATTAACGTTCCTTATAAATTGTACTTTTATGTGCCAGCCTGTTATAGGTTTTGTGAGTGGTGTCCCTCCCTATAGAATAGGAAATCTAAATTATTATTATTATTATTAATTTTAAGGCACATCAACAAAGAGTTTGTTTGTAGAAATCCTGCCAATATATGAACGTATGTTAAAATAGTTAAATAATTTAAAGTAAGAAAAAATCAAGCGTATTTATTAGGAAAATAATGTATTATTCCAATCACCATTTATTACATTTAAACACCAGTTTACTTCCCTCTTGGCTACAGCATAAAGAACACGTGGATACGTAATACTTGGTCATTTGGCCAAGGAAAGGGACTTTTCAGATATTTCTACAACTTTGCAGCATTTAGCAGATAGCGTCAAAATAAATACAATATACTGTAATAACCGTTGTTTAATATCATATATATATATATATATTATATGTATAGCCCCTAGAATCTCATAATTCTTGAATCCATTGAAGTTTCGTGGATATTTGAGATTTACTCTTACAAAAAATAATTCAGAATGAGATTATAAAATGAAATCTTTACATTTTGAATTTGAATTATTTGTTTGAAGCTATTATAACTACAACATTTTTGAAAAAAAAAAAAAAAAAAAAAAAAAAAAA